>CALNHX010003054.1:0-66002 GCA_940337035.1 Agriotes lineatus
AAATTACAATTAGGTACTTTAAACCATACCCATAAAATATTTACACAATGGCAATTAGATATACAGATGATTAGTAGATTTACTCTATAATATTATAAATAATAAGTGTAATACATAATGTACGCAAAATTTATATATCGTTTACACAAAATTTTCATTTTTCTAACGTTATATATCGCTTTGCATATTAAAAATGTTATAATTTGAAATTGTATTTGAAACTGCCCTCAAAACTTTAAAATATGGCAATAATTAAGCAAACTAAACATTTCAAGAATTGCTAATAACATCTGTTGACAGGTACTCCTTTTTCTTTGTCCAAGTTAAATTTCCTTTCTTATTCCAGTTCAGTTACCATGCGTATTGTTAGAATTTTCAAAAATTATACTTATATGTAGCATTTTGTTTCAATTGCCTGTTTTACGTATATCTATATATAAACGTGTGTTGTGTCTGCCTGCGGGCCTGCTTGCTTGCCTTGTGTCACATTTGCATCACCACTGATAGGACTTACTATGTAGTCACCGCCTCTCTCATAATACAATGATAAACATATGATGCGTAGCGTTCCTTGCCGAGCAGCCTTGTCTGGCTACTCAGACTCCCTTTGGTATGTTCGACTCTTATCGCCCGCAATATTTATTTTTATTGTGAATTAATGTAATTTCCATCACCTAAGATCTTAGTTTGACTGCTTTAGTCTAATTAGAAACCTCTTTTTACCTAGTTTGTACATAAGTATAAATTCAAAGTTTAAACGTACATAGAAAATTTCATACTTAATTATGTTTAGCTGTGTTCGAGCTATTTCCGAATTTAGAAAATTAATAAGTTTGAAAAAATTTATGATATTTACAACAGGAGGCACCTTTCATTCACGATGCCTATGTTGTTTTTTATTTGCTTGAATTCTAACGTTACTGAAGCGGGAGAAAGTGTTTTCCTTGAAACTTAAAAAAATACAGAGAGGCTTAGCAACCAGAAAGGAAAAACTGCAATTAGAACTACGATGTCAGTTACTAATGACAGTATTGAACACTTCCACTTCTCTTAAGTAAGGTCAGGTTGACAATTAAGTTATTTTTCTTCCGTACAAGCCGCCAATTAAGGTCGAACTAATAACTTACTCTAGGAGCTTCGGACGCTTAAAATTAACGTCGAATCTAATTACAGAACCGACTAATCAAATTAAAACGGTTTTCAGCTTATAAAATATCGGGCAAAAAGAGACGTTCCATAAATAAATACAACATTCAGGCACATGTAATTATTTTTATTATTTATGGAGCAATAAAGTAAAAACCAAGGGGTGACTAGAAACAAGCAGTTCCTAGCTAACACGCGTGATATGCAAATTAGAATAAATACTATCGACGACTGGCTTGTCCTACTGTGATAGCGGCTACTATATCGTAATTAACCAATGACGTATTGATACTTGTAATTTATGGAGTGCCTTAATATGCATGCGTCGTTTATAATAATTACCAATACATGAATCCGTTTGTCACTGGGCACATACACACTATCAGCATTATCCTGACGCGAAACGAAAAACGTCGCCGTCCCCGGCTTATTAAATACAGGGTGCTGGTGCGGCTGGTGATTATGACGCGAATGCGATTATGAATGCAGAGGGTGCGTTGTCGTTGTTTCAGAAGTGCATTAAAATCTGTTTAGGAGGCGCATTAGGGGAGCCCCGTCCTCCGGGAGACGGTTAACAGGTGTATCGCATATCCAGCCTCAGCATCAATATGTGTTCATTACTTTTACTCGCACCAGATGTGTTGCCGAAGGGTTGCACCCACAACTTCCAAAACTATAATCCTTCAATTACGTTACTCCCGGCCGGAATATTTTAATCGCTTTTGGAGGTGCATTTTTTCTTGCAATAATACTAAAAACGCTATCTGAGTTTTAATAAGAAGTTTAAACGAAACCATTTTCAGTTCCAGAATCTTTAGATTATTTTAGGTTATCCTACAAGGATCAAATAAGGGAGAGGGTAGCAAATGCCTGCGCACTCGGCTTGCAGGCGCATAACCAAGAGAGGTTGTTGTGAGTATTAGGTTATCGTTGTGTAAACTTGTGTTATATTGTGGATATTCTTAATGGCATGAAAACATAGCGGTGTAATTGTTTTAAATCAACTGTTTTTGCCTCGTGTCTCACCGATTAGCCGCCCCCCTGTCAAATGTATCATTGCTGAGTGCCTTGAAAAATAGCCAGCCCTGATACATCTGATTTCGAAACCATCTTTTTTCAGTTCCTTATTTTGTTTTATCATCGTCATCCTAGTTTTTTTGGCATAATATGTTGTTTTAGTAAATATGCGTGTCCGGTTTCTCATACATAACCCCTTAATTCAAATTAATATAATCTATAACTATTCTGTCGCTTATATACGATAGGTTTTCAGTATAAACAACACTATTTTTTATTACATATATTTTTTTTGTTCCAGTACAGCGATACGAAGGAGCAAAGAACTTAAGAAAATAAATTTTATATACAACCACTCAGTCACTTTTAATTTGATCAAGCAAAAGGTGATCACTTCAAACTCCGGCATGCAAAATAAAATATTCCAAAATCAAACCTCAGACGAAACACAAGAAAAATGAAACAATTTTCTTCGATGGAGAGGGAGAAACCCCCAGCTATCTGGTAGTGTTAGATTAGAATGATCGGAAAGGAGAACAATTCAAAAAACCACATAAAAAGTATTGGCAAAAACAACTGCATTCAAGTTCACTTTAATATCTGCACGATTTTTATACTATAATCTTATTTTACTTTGCATAAATTTATCTCCACGAATATTCCGACTAAATGAAACCCAAAAATACACTGAACCATGCCATCTGCCAATTCCGAATTAAAACGAACATTTTAAAGATAAGAAAGTGAATAATAGTTATACCGTAAAAAGAATCTAATTGGAATCTAATTTAATAAACATTAACATTTGCCATCCATTTCGTATTTCTTGAATTCTTTAATACTAATCGCCAAGTTCAGACTGCTAAATTTGTCTGGCTATTCCAGGCAACGTTTTTAGTGCAAAATAATCTTCCTTTGCTTTTTATGGACAGCAGTTTTAGATGCTTGTTAAACCGAAACGCGATTAGATAAACATAACAAGTTAGTTATCAAGAAACACTAAAAGAATTTTATTAACATACAAATTGCTTGAACATCGTTTTCAAGTTTAAATATTCCAAGAGCATCTCAATTTTCCTTTTCTAGCGCTCCAAACTAATCCAGGTTGATAAATAGAAAGAAACGCAAACTGGCTACAACTACGTCGTAAAACTAGAGTTCCAAAATAGCTATCTAACGCTATTTCTTGTTCTAAAGTTGGAAACCCAAGTTTCATCATTCTGCAAGTTCGAGTTAAATAATAAATTGTTATAAAATATACGTTTTGTAATTGCTTGTTCTTTTGAATTAATAAAATTATAGCATCGTAACAATAACCATGTAGAATTATAATAATAATAAGCACGTGTATGGCAACATATTTCTAAAACAATGTAAATATAATTAAGAATCAGTCATCTTTCAAAATTGTAAAGCCAGACATCATTATTAGCATTTCAGTGAAAACAAAAGCGGTTAAGGATTAAAAATTATATAAAATTTATCATTTCATTAAACTTGGCACGCTTCCATTAACCACACTTTACAGCTAGCTCGTCAAAGTCGCTACGCTGAAGTGTTATTCGAGTCATTTTTTTATAAAAAAAGTTCAAAGCAATATGTTTTGTCGAAATAAGCGAGAGAACTTTAAAAAATTCCAGCTTCATAAGCAGGTTTCAAAGAACTTGGATTAGATTATTGACTCCCCGTTTATTTTAATAAATTCAGCTTCTCGCCTGGGTGCCAAAATTTAGATTGCAAGTCATTATTTTTTTTTTCTAAAATTTAGTATAGGGCTTGACGCCCATTTATAAAAGATCCTATAGAATATTATTTCAAAAATAATGAAGTGTGCTACATGATATAACAGATGTATCTATATCTAACTTATACACTTGTAGAAAAACATGTTAACTATTTTTTGTAGTTAATATATTCGCATCTTTTGTGTCGAAACGTTTTAGAATCAGAATCGGATTTATCATTTTTATTTATGTGCATATAAATTAATTAGAAGAGGTAACGTACAGATAAAATAGTTCAAAATCAATTTTTTGCACGCGTCTTTGTAATGGAAAATCAGTACTTCATTTTTTTAAATGCATATTAAATCCTTATCTGTTTGTAGAATTGTAGGAAAAAGTATGTACGACGTCGCTACGAGAAGAATTTCCTAGGTTTTCATTTTCTAAGCGAGCAAAAAGTGAACCTCGTTTACTATAAGACTGATATGCACTAAACAGAACCACCTTAACAAATTTTAGAAGGCACATTGACATTTCTCTGTGTAATTTAATAATTTATAAATGAACCTCGGCACCGAAAAGTAAACGAGGCTAAATATTATGTATATAAATAACCTATTGGCTACGTATTTTTATATCAAAGATGCCCTGTAGTTGTCTAAACATTAGTAATTAACTTGCTGTTCTTAATGAACCCACTTCATCTCGCTATTTACACGCTTTGTAAGTTTTGGCCGACATTAAACGTAGCAATTGCACGTACTACATGGAAGTATACGAAATGTCCAGATAAAAGCGAGATAAACCGGTCAGTCACAACGCTTGTATATAATGCATCAAGTCTACTAAATCGAACCGACGTCTAGAAAAACGTGTGGCGAAGTCTACAAAAGGCGGCCATTCTATGTGAATGTGCGTTGTGTTCTCGTGCGTACAATCTACATGTGCATAATATGTGAATGTGAATGTACACGACCACACCAAGCGAGAGCGACAGTTAATTTTTAGCCGCGCTCTCAAACAATCACAGCGTTGTTCGAATTTCACGCACGTTTGTTGCTCTTTAAGTTGCGGTTCGCATTCGCTTAACGCCTGTGTAATTAAGGCTCCTGTAAGAAGTGGCACCATTTACATTTTTGCATTATACTCGCTGAGTGTGGTGAATGGCGGCTGTAAAAAAGTGTCATCTGAACAGGACTACTGAAAAGCTCAATTAATTGTTGACGCTGTGAGATCAAATTTGATTATTGAGATAAAAATATATTTATTTTTCATTTCTTTCAAATACCCATACCAAAATATAACTATCTCGCTGAGTAACGGAAAAATTCAAATCTATTTATTTTTGTGTGTGCTAAAAATAATCGTAAACTAACATTCCTTTACTTCAGCGGTTCTCAACGTTTCTCGACAAGATTACTTAAAATAAATGCTTTGAAAACGAAAATCTTATTAGAGCCCACCAGCAGGGTTTAAGCCTCGAATACAAATGTTAATTTTCTAGAAAAAGACTAAAGATTGCACTCTATCACCAGCTTTACATTTTTTGTCACGGAATTCAAAAAATTTTCTACCTGTACCGTAGTACCAAGAGTACCATTAGTGCAAAATTTTCATTGTATTCTATCCCTTTAACGAAGAGTATTCTTCTATATGTGATGTACATATATGTATGTAAATTGATACACTTTATTATATATTAATATTCAAACGCGTATATTAAGCTAAATATTGCAGAAATTAATATGTAATTTTGTTTTGAATGGATATAATAACATATTTCTAATCTAAGAAATATTTATATATCACTTAGATATTTTAAAGCCATAGCTGGCGTACATATTATTGAATGTCCATAATTTCCATATCTATTAATTAAAACTGCAGATAACAATTGAACGATAGGAAGAGTGGCAAAGCGTATAGGACTCCCTTATTATCTTCTATTTAAATTTTTAAATTTTTCTTTACAACCAACAGTGAAAATATGGCATTTGTTTAAGTCGCGCCCCTACAGTTGAAAAATGCCAAACGCTGTTTAAACTTTCGCATGTATAATAGCAGGATACCGACATCCTCAAATTTTAATGCATTCAATTAAGAGACACCTTTCGCATCAAAACACCATAAACATGAACAACCTCAGGACTTAACAGGTGGCAGGTGACCAGTAACCCTGTAGATCACACTATAGATAATGGAAATTTAAAAACATTAAATTTTCAAAGCACACTGAAGTTTCAGCTATTGTACAAAACCGTTTCCCATTTCTAACATAACGATGCTTATACGACTACAACAAATTCTAATTTAAATTTTAAAATATTTTCCTCTTGACAAAGCTTAAGTTATTAACGAGAGATGTAAAAATGAAAAAAGCCACAAGAACAATTAATAATTAACAGAGATAGGTATTCGAAAACCACATTACGTAGTCTTACCTTACCACAGCCATAAACTGACATCAGGGGATGGTCAAAACAAAGCACACAAAGTCTATGACTCAAGGCAATGCAAACCGTTTAAAACAATCAGCCAACTGTTCAGATGAACGTCATGTACGAAATAACATCGCGCAGAGATAACATTTTCACAATTACCAGAATGCATTATCAACTTAATAACGCCACTTTGCCATAATTCCATAATTACATGCTAACAGACGCATCAATTCTGATTTTTAGATACCTTCAAAAAATGCTACAAAAATTTTGTAGTTGCTGAAGAACTGATTACATCTCGTTCTTTGTTTACGACTTTAATTACTATTTTAATTTTTTGTTCAACTCCCAAGTGTGTAATTTGTCTGGCTTTAATTAAACTATTGCATGTAGTATTTGTATTTGCTAATTACTTTCGTTAGTAATTATCTGCGTTGCTAAGAACGCGTGAAAATTCTTTTACATGGTAATAATACTGAACCATGGCATCTTATAATATGGGCATAATTAGTTTTTCGTCCTTAAATTTTATTTGATTTAAAGCAAAATTGACAATAATAAATATCAAATCAAACAAAGAATAAGTTAGTTTGATTGTCCCGCTTCTTCTTTATGAAAAAAAAACGATCGCATCGTAGAAGAAGGGTCACGTCTTTTTTCAAGGATTCAGTTCCAAACTTGTTTGGACCATCTTCCATCACTCATGCGTTGTTAGGGTTTCCTTATATCTACTTTGTCGACAATTTTTTCTCCAACATCCATGTTTTGCCTAACAATTTCATTCCTTACATGTCCACGCTCAAGGTATTGAAATGAATTACATTTTCCACTATGACCATGCCACCAGTTCATGATGCAAGAACAATTGAGATGACTTGTGTAACGCTTATCAAAATTGTATTCTATTGAATTCCAATGAACTTCACCACGCATTTGAAAGATAATTCCCTCATGTCACAGAAGATAACCATAATGTATTGTGACAATTTTGCTATCTATACTGACACTAGTAGCTCCGTTTTCAGATTTAAAATCGTGTTTTTCATTTCTAACTCTTGTTCGAAGTACTTAATACCGACTTATACGTAACTTTGGCTGACTCAAGACATTTTCCACTAGATTTATCACAAAAGGGGCTGCCCGCATATTTACCTTTCTTCATTTTCTCTATTATAAATGAGGACAGTCAGTTACATTTTGTTTGTGTTGAAACGGTTTTATAGATCTAATCACGAATTTTACTATCAGCAACAAATTGCCCCAAACACACGATTAATAATGCAAATCCCTGCTGTGCACCCTGAGAACGAACGTCTGTGTTCGGCTAAAGTTGGGCGCCAGAGCAAACCGATAAAATGTGAAAATCACCGAGTAGGTTGAAAATGCCAAGAAAAAATCTTTTGGTATCAGCAGGTATAGATAATTAAATTTCCTCGTGCTACATTTGTGCATACATTGCGTACATGTAAATGGGCTCCATTTTCTTGTTATCGTGCAGGCCCAAAATAGGCGATTAAAAGCAAAATTTGATACAGCGAATTCGTTATGTCCCAGGGGAAAACGGCGTTTGGAATAGTAATAGACTGCCGAGTCTGCAACGTACGATGGAGGAGTGAAATTTAATAACTGGCCCGGGGGAGTCGCTAATGTTTCACTGACCGCTGTCGAGCAACGTGATGTGCTCTGCAAAAATATGAATGCGTGCAGAACACGTATTGTTGCGTCCTCACGTGCACTGCAAACGAATGTCCGCCGCAAGAATTCCGCCCGGACCTCTTTGATCCACTTGTTATCTTTCCGCAAAGGGAGGAAGACCGCAGGTCATTTATATTGCAAAAGTTGATCTATCGAGTAGATTACGGGCCAGCTCTGTCTCGCAGAATAAACAAAAACAATCCACGCGGTTCCGGATACTTGAACACACGTTAGACCTCTACAAATCACGTCTAATGGACGAGATGTAATTACAGCGCTAATCCCGCCCTCGACATACATGACCCACTCGAAAATTTCGTTAATGCATGGCTTCGATGGATTAACTACATTTTAGCCAAGAGCTGCTATTTGACTTAATATGAAGATTTGGGGCCAGTTTTTCACCCTCGCCTTTCAATGTTTTACACTTAGCAACTGGTTTCGGGTCGACATGGATGACATGATGACTATTGGCGTCTTGAAAAGATGATCACGAGGAAATAAGATAAACTGCTAAAAAGCAGAAAAAGCTGAAAAAGCAGTTCATAATAATATTGAAATTCCACCATGTCAAAGTTTTTAAACTGTCATGAGAATTAAGGATTTTTCAATTTGTCGCTGTTCACTGATATACGTGCGCTGTCTGGCGGTTGAGAGAAGTGCTTGCTTTTGAATGCGATAAGCAGAACCTTCTTTATTGTGCTCTTCTCTGAGGCCCCGTAGGGAAACGGAATCTGCTGACCATTTCATTAAATAAAGTATATTCAAAAATTATTTGCATCTGGTATAACTATGGAATACTTCCTAATTTATGAATGCAACTACACTTATGTTTAAATGTCAAACCTTGCATTTGATTTTTAGTAAGTTCTAGTTGCATTTATAAATTAGGAACTAGGTATTTCATAGCCACACTAGATGAAAATAATGTTGTTCATACTATAGTTCTTGAATACTAAATTGATGAAAGCATATAGATGTATAGTAAATCAGGTTGGTAAGATAATGATTTGGATAGTTTTTTATATTGAATTAGTTTGGTACAAATCAGTAGTTCAATTGCCGCAACTATTATTTATATAAATGCATTGATTTTCTATAAATATACAGTTACAAAATCCAACTTGTAGCTAAGAGATGCAGTCTGAATAGTATCTCCCACTTTCATGTTGAGCCCCAATTGGAAAGCATTGAGTTATGTTGCTCTTCTAGTTCTTCTATTAATGGAACTAATGGAAATATTCTATTGTATATACATATATTATAAATTCCACCATGTCAGTGTTTTTAAACTGTCATGAGAATTAAGGACTTTTCAATTTGTCAAAAATAGTAAGTGTGTAATCTCACTGATATGCTTGCGCTGTCGGGCGGTGAAGAGAAGTGCTTGCTTTTGAATACGATAAACAGAACCTTCTTTATTGTGCTCTTCTCTGAGGCCCCGTAGGGAAACGGAATCTGCTGACCATTTCATTAAATAAAGTATATTCAAAAATTATTTGCATCTGGTATAACTATGGAATACTTCCTAACTTATGAATGCAACTACACTTATGTTTAGATGTCAAACCTTGCATTTGATTTTTAGTAAGTTCTAGTTGCATTTATAAATTAAGAACTAGGTATTTCATAGCCACACTAGATGAAAATAATGTTGTTCATACTATAGTTCTTGAATACTAAATTGATGAAAGCCTATAGATGTATAGTAAATCAGGTTGGTAAGATAATGATTTGGATAGTTTTCTATATTGAATTAGTTTGGTACAAAACAGAAGTTCAATTGCCGCTACTATTATTTATATAATGCATTGGTTTTCAAATCAATGCAATTCTAAAAAATCAAGAAGTGAGAAAAATAATCATAGATAGGGAAGGAAGAACTTGGGAATTTATTCTTTGGATCTGCCAAATTACATATAAATTAAATGCCAGGGGCTTCATGGTATGACTTTATCCTGGAAGCTATGGCATAGCTACCATAGTTCCAGTTGTAATTTGCTTTGAAGTAATGATTAGGTTTCAGCAAGCACTTCATTATCTTTGTTCCAGCAGAACTTAGTCATTTGTTCTTGATTTATCAAAGTTAAAATTATATGTTCTTCAAATGGGAAATTACGAAACTCCCGTGATATCCATATCACGATATGTAACAGAGAACGGATTATATCTACTTGTATTTTTAAATAATCTTCATTCTCTCTATCAGTTTTCAGTTCTACAACTTCACAATTTCTGATTACGTTAAGAATCGTTAGTATACCATAAAGAATTTTCCTGAATCAATTTTATTCCAACCAGACATTCAAGAACAACCGTTTATCACGATCAGGGCTGTAGCGTCGAGAGTCGGGAGTCCGGGAATCGGGGAGGCAGAATATTTTTGGCGGAGTCAGATTGGTGTAAATTAGCAACTCCTGACTTCAACCAGCTGCACTACTGTACCATTGACTATTCGAGGACTGGAACTATTTGAACTTACATTGGCTCTGGAAACATGTACTTAGGTACACAGGTATTAAATAGTTCGTTAAAATAATAATCCATTGGGGAACATAGTTAATAAGCAGGTAAGAAGCTTTCTTGCCATAACAATGTTATTTACAAGTTTATAAAAATTTTCTTTGAGTTTTATACTTCTAATAGTAAATTTTAATACCTCCCAAATTTATGTTGTAGTGTATCCGTACATGAAATCAGTACGTTACTAGAAATCGTAGGTGGAAAAGATTCAATTTTCGAACATTTGTCAAT
This sequence comes from Agriotes lineatus, assembly GCA_940337035.1. Taxonomy (NCBI): domain Eukaryota; kingdom Metazoa; phylum Arthropoda; class Insecta; order Coleoptera; family Elateridae; genus Agriotes; species Agriotes lineatus. The sequence goes on from CALNHX010003054.1 coordinate 10,778, forward strand.
TAATGAAGATAAAAACGTTTGTAGCTAAACATCCAAGGTGATGATATGTGGTATAAAAATTAGTGCGTATTCTGGGGAAGGTGTCAATACCACAAGTAGAGCTTAAACATAATTTGAGATAACCCAACTTGTGCACAATTTATCATTTTTAATAAGGGGTGAATTTTATCATTTTAACAAAAAAAATTTTTATTAAAACGGACGTATAGGTGAAAGTTAGGTTGCAATAGCACAGGGAAATCAAAAACAAATCTGATCACGGGAACTATTGAAAACAACAAAACTTTCCTAATCTTCAGCATGTTTTTTGTTGACCGTCAATTTTGTAAAATTTGAAATTCGCTTGCAACATCTTGTTTAAATTATCCCATTGATATTTTAATGTCACCTATCAATTTAATCTACAAATTTGGTTTAAATTACATATTTTTGGATATTTCTGTAGCCTATTAGACTGTGTTAATGTTACATGAACTAATAATGCAGTTAATTGTAGTTTAACTATAGTTCTATAAAGAGCAGTGTAGACAGCGGTAATAGTTTTCATGGGCTCCCGCGATACATTTTATTTTTGATCGCTCTATATTTGAACAAGCGGATGTTCGAGTAAAATTTTCGCCTTCAATTTATTTTAAAAAACCGTTTTAATAACGTTTGAAAACTGTAACAGAAACCTCCTGCCTTAATTTCAAATATACTAACAAATGTGCAGAGCCGCCAGTAACATAATATTTTATGACATGCCTAAGTATTTTTCGATAATGGAACAAAAACTTAATATCGTAGGCAGGACACTAGGTAGTCATTTGCATAACCGCTCTGATTACATTTATTTAAAACTACCTCACTGAATACACCCACCATTAGTATTCTCTATTGAATGACAGCTTAAGAATAGTAATCCTTGAGTGTAGGTAAGGAATTACAAAAGTTGCTAACTTATAAATAGCATTTTATAGTTTTATACCAAACGATTCAATAATTTTGAAGAGCTTCACAATGAAGTAACGACAGCTCGTAGAAAATAATTATTGGGTTTTAAGTTATTGCTCATCACTCACCAACGTGGAATAGCAAAAGCTATATCAGAAATCTTAGGAATTTCAGACGTCTGTTATAAACCCCATTTCCGGTCATGCTTTTCTGGTATCTGCACTTCGCATTTCCATTTGAAAATAGTTGGGCATTTAATGCAAGACATTCAGATTCTGGAATTTCTGTTTTGTAAAATTTTGATAGCGGAATTTTTGAAGTTGGAATAGTTCTGGCGTTATTTAATCACCTCGTATGTTAATATGCACGCGTGGTTCGTTATGCGAAGAAATATATCTAAATTCAATTCCATTTCCATAAACAAACGTTCCAGAAAGATGGTCATAACAGAATATTTCTTGTACTAGTTTAACAAGCATTTATGCATTTTATGGTCACCGTTGTTGCCGATTAAGCTGGCATTTCCTTAACTACCTTTTCCTAACTGGCTTGCCCGAGCGCGAATAATTTATTTTACATAGATCTAACACGTTTTCACTGTTAGTTTCTCCCATTTATAGGTCCCCGCAGGAAAAAACGCGGCTCGTGGACTGATACAAACCATATACGACAGTGAGATTTATATATTAAGGCCGATCCGCGCAACTTTGCATACGGATTCCTTTTAGAGGAAAAACAGATACCGAATCGATGGAAATCGGTAGCGAATAGAATGGGTAAGCAGCGACAAAATGGGAAGGTAACGTGTTGCAATTCGTTTGAGTCGTAGAAGACGTGCGGTGCATCGCGGAGATGGGATCACGTAATCTATTTGCGGTGGATTCGGCGGCCACATCAGCCTGACGTGCACGGGAACTCTAAGCAGGGTTTACATGTGTGTCACTGCGACAAAAACTAGATTAATAACACCCCAATCCGTCTAATCTGCTTTCCTTAAGTTGGATGTGGGCGATCGGATGAAGGAATATCGCCATAAGCCCCCATTGTCTGTTACTGGTATATTGAAATGCCCCAACACCATCTGTATCTGTCCATATCGTAGATCTACGAGTATATACTTCGAACAAGTTTCCAAAGACAGGTACCAAAGTCAAAAATATATAGCTCAATAAAGTGATGCTGATAGTTTCAAGCAAACTCATATTGTGATTCTACGTTAAACGCTTGATAACTATAAAAAGATCCAGTATAATATTAAAAAATGGAACACCACAGAAGATTTTTCATGATCTATGTTCCACAGGCATGTTTGATCGTCTGCCTTAAAAATATGTTGGTCCATTTATTAAAAACAACTTACGAATCTTCTAATTCTACTTTGTCAAACATACATATGTTTTGTATGGTAACTGTTAAGTGATACCAGGTTATTCAACCATTACCCTTGGTCTACTTTTTATTATTTTAGTCAAAAGTAGTCAGTATCTTTATCCAGCTCTGATATTTTCCTCTTTCTCTTTCTAAACGTTTATTTTTAATTATAAAAGATCTAGCTTCCACCTCATTGAAAGGTGAAGTAATAAAGGGGTTACAAATAACAAAATTGATAATCTTATAGCAGAAGACATTAGTCCATGATCAAAGTCATAAACAAAATAGAACGGATAGATAACTTAATTTACGCCGTCATTACTTTGCAATACAATAAGAAGAATATCGAATTTAGGTTAGTCGAGTCTTAGTGAAGTTGGGCCCATAAAATAGAATGGTTAAAATATATAATTAGAAAGAGAAAATAAAAAATATTGCAAGAAAGATCAGAATAATACAGTTGACAAATTATAAAAATATATCTGCAGTGCGATTTGCAATTGCATTCTTAGCATACAATAAATTTAAACGATGCAATCAGCTGCTGGCATTTTTATTCTTCTTCTTCTTCTTCTGCTTTTGTACTACACTTGCGGCTTCTTTACTCTACTTCAGAAGATTAGGTAAGCCAGCTATTCATTCATCGTTTGATGGGGTTTCCTGGATATTTTCTCTTTATTTTTGTCATTAGAAATGTTTCACACACCTTTTCGTGGCGTTCGACTATGTATTCATATAATTAAAAATGTTTAGCTAAATTCCTTCAATACAAGCCTGAATGCTATATTTCTATTCACCATTTTCTCGAACCCCATTGTGAAAATGTGATTCACTTTTAAAATATGTTGTATTCTGAGACATTACTGGGCAGTAATTAAGTACTTTGTAATTACATTTCTCATTAATTTTCTTTTTGTTGATTCATCCTGGAATTGAATTACTTTTCAAAATACGATAATTATAATTGTCTTTGTCATTTTTAGGCAGTACTTGACAATCACTTCTTCAGTGCAGACGCGTAGTATATTTTCAGATGTGATGTACATATATTGTGTTTTGTGTAACAGTGCAGCTTGCTAATAATTACTGCTTGTTTGTTGTGGACACAGTCTAAGCATATGAAGTACCAAGTGCCTTAGACAACCATTACTGTGATCATATGGTCAAAGCCCTACTAGAATTTTGCCGAGACTAAGAAATTCCAGCCCTAACAAGGGATTTTGTACATGTTACACATTATAGTAACATGGGACCCACGGATCTACATCACTTCCGAATGATGGCATGATGTAGAGATTTTTATTAACATTTTTTAAACGTTACCAGATTGAGGATCGAACTCGCTACCCTTAGATCAGTAGCCAGAAGCACTGAGCTATCGAGACCGGCAATAATTATTGCGTAAGAAGCGAAAACTATGTCTGCGGTAAGTACTACAGCCTGCAGAACACAGTAGGGTACAATATAGTTTATTTTTTTCCATAACAGGTAACAAGTAGCTTAATCAGATATGAGTTTACGATGATTATTTATTAATTTCAATTTGCTTATTTCAAACGATTTACTAGCGCAGAGCTGTATAAATAATACTAAATACAAATATACGACAACAATTTATATTGAGAGTAATTAAAAAAGTAATTTACGTAGTTCTTTTTTAATTACCAAGTAATTGATAATTGAATTACTATTTCATTCGAGCAATTCAAATCTCTGCTAATAAGTAATTAATTACATTAAAAGTAATTTTTCTAATTCTGTTCAGAGACAACCATTTTAATAAACAAGTGTCAAATTGACAGATAATTGTAACTATTGGAATTAATCTAACATACTGATTTGGTTTTCCATGGCCGCCCTTGTCCAAATTTGTTTATGATGGCACTGTAATAAGCATAAATAGAAAATTTACAATTTTTAAGTTGTGGGGCAACTCGTATACTACCAAATGCACCGAAATGATAGGATAGAAAACTAATAGCAGAAAAAGGGACATCTCAAAACGTTCATCTTGCTGCGTTTAAACTACTACTACAAATAACTATTCATAAGAACCAAATCCTTTGAAATATGGTCTTTAAGACAGGCGATAAATCTATTTTGAAAAGAGTTACAAAATGCTCGAGAAGAAAAAAAGCCCCATTACCAAAAACGAAATTGTTAATCGTTAATAACGAGGGCAGATTGTCCCCCGAAAAGTTCGTTGTTTAATATTTTCAATTTTCAGAGTGGCGAAATACCCAAATAAGAATATGAAGCTACTAGTAGCTTCTTCATCTAAAACATGGTTTAATACCCAAGAATGAAAAGATGACCAAATAACGGAAGACGATGGAAGAGGAAGATATATATGTCTGACGTAGGTACCAAGCTCTACAGACAGGAACTGTTTGCTCAAGCAAAACACAATTCTGATATTGTAATGTTCGATGAAGTGGAACGTAGAGAAAAACCACCTTAACACTTTACAAAGAAATTTTAATATATTGATTAAAATTACATCTGTTTGATGTAATGATCCACAACTGACCCTTAGCGTCCTATACTATCCGTAAACAATAACTATTAATTATTGCTGAGCTCCCTGTCACTGGGTGCATGCACTTACCGGTATACCGGTATCAGCAAAATAACTTTGTTAACACCGAAGCAGCAGAGATACATCCTGGATAACTGACCCCCGGTTTAACAATATTCTTAATACTTCATAAAAGTGCTTACTTGAAGGCAAGTGAACTGTTAACCAATCCAGCACACTATCAAGAGGTACTGCCATCACAGGATGCATATTAGCCAAGAGAAACGTGAAATATTTTAACACTATTTTGCACCAAGACTGGTCCATATCTTCTAAAAATCAACTTTCTCTTCTATTGCTATATCCCACAACAATACTATACAGAATGCAAGGAGAATAGGCATGTGGTCGTTGTGGTGTTTAACAAACGAACAATCAATGTACCTACTATAGCGGTAGGTCGTTAGGATCATTATAAATACAAGGTATACATTCGACTTTTTAATTTTTTAATTACAATTACGGCCACATGTAAAGTCCCCTTGTTCTTGTTATGGTCCTAGTGGCCTGCCGCAATCTGTATATTCGTAATATGACTTTGCAGACACAGTGTTAAAATTTTAATTTTAAAACTTTTATTTGATGATTAAAAAGTTTAACAATTGTTTTTAGTTACATTACTATAAAAATATTAAAATAACTCACTTAACACTAAATTTAAAGAAAACAATTACAAAAAAGCAACTGTAATAAAATATTTCTTATTATAAACACACATCTACACTCTTGACAGAGCGTATTAATTTACTGGTTCATAAGTATATAACCTGAGTAAACGAAAGTGTGAATGGAACGATACAACTACGCATTAATCTATATTAACAACAATACAAACGCGAACAAAAACAGTAAAACTTTATGGAAAAACCGTTAAAGGCAATTTATTACATAACAAATGGATATTGGTTCCTTGAAGTTTTCGCCAGCCCACCGTACTACTTTCAGAAATGAATGAAAGAGAACTCGGAGCTGCGTGCTCATCTATTATGGATTCGTAGTTATAATCAAAGTATGCAAAGAATTCGATTTACACCTCCATTAAACCCGCCCTAATCAAATTCATCCCGTGTCGCGTGTTAGAAACAATTTTGAACCATATTCGAGAACGTCCGGCGAATTCCAATCGCCTCCCCTGGTACCATAAAACTACAAATGTATATTTCTAGCCCAGTCGGAGTTTAACGGCGCAAGGTTTGATTTTATTACTTTCCTCTGATAGTGGCCAAGTAAGAATGCCCTCAGCGGCGACACCTGGCCGTGTAACAAACGCGCGTGATGTAGATAAGAGATCGGGTTAGTGGTGTTTATCCTACCTTACATTAGTAGGTGCTGGGATACGGACATCCGCAGGCGCAACCACTTACCCATGGCATCTGCAACAATAAAAATAATCAGTTAAGAATAAGCAGGAATTAATAAACCGGGGGGGCTAATAATAGTGCTTAGTAGGAATAACTTATTCATAGTATTTGAATCAAAGGCGCGATATCTCGTCATGGCGGGCGGACGACGGCTATAAATATGCAACAAGACTCGCGTGACAGGCCCATATCTGCTGCGCCCCGTCAAGCGAATATGACGGCTTTACCTCTATTCTACATATTAATAGCCTTACATAATTGGGAAATGTTAGTTACACACAAAAGCCGCTGTTCCGCCAGTGAAAAATACGTAGAGCGTTTTCCAACTACTTCAAAAACAAAGTGCATGCACCATAATAGTGCAACTACTATGGATGTTGGTGTCATGGACTGACAAGGCATGCCATTTTCTGGTTGCTTATGAAGACTCAAAGTATGCGAGTAGTGAAAACTGTGCATGCTAGTAATTCAACATCGGAAATTTCGAGTTGTACAGCATTGGAAATTTATTCAAATTCAACACGAGACCTAAAGTAATCCACGAAAAAGGAGCTGGTGGTATATCGCATTACTATTAACAAAGTTCAAGAACCTTGTATAAGAACGAAATTCAATTTTTAAATGACCAATACATTTGAATTCAACTATTAATTGTATTAGCCAAACCTCATGTTTAATTTCTAATTTCCGACTATCTGTCGCTTTATAATTCTGGAATTCCACACGCATGTGGTATAACCAAAACGTTCATGTCTTATACCCACGCAACACTACGTTTACTTTTAATTCCTATTCCAGCTAATTAACAAAAAGCAGGTGTTATTTTTATTACTGTTTAAATAGAGGTGAAACTGCATTGGTCCACGCAACCCGCTTGTGGGACCCCAACTGTTCGACTCATGACCAGCGTCGGACTAGTGAGGATCTGGCATTTGTGCGTAGTCATTTATCAGCACACATATTCTCTTCTACTTCATAACAAAAATGAAATTATTTTGATTTAAATCTATAGTTCCTGCAGAGCGAAATAAATGATAACACATTTTTGTTCATAAATGTACAAATTGCATGCACATTTTATAAATATGCTTGATAGACAATACTGCTGGTAAGTTGAGGCCGTCCGTGAAGAACTCCGCGATTATCCACTTTCATCTTGCGCCGTACACGGAAGAGATCAGTGACAACAAAATAACAAAGATATCACTTGCAGAGCTGACATGATTGCACCTTTAATGACTCGCATGGTTAGATTCGGGGTTTGCTATTTTAATTGCTACCATATAGGCAGAGGAATGTAGATTTATTACTTTATTATGCGACGCATGCACCTGCGTCCTGTTCCCGGATGATGTCTCTTCTTCCATCCACGTTATCACCGAAGTGCATTCGATCCTCGACTCCTTCGGCGAACAGGCTTTATTGCCACCACACCCACTTTTGGCACGACGCGAACTCATTTATTTTTTGCGCCAGGCACTCTCCTAATGCACTAACCAATGCTGCTAGGCCGTTTTAAATTATTTTACTTATCTTTGCAAGGGCTGTTTCTTAATTACTTTTTAAATGCTAACGACCGCATTTTAATTAAATATCCAACACTGTCTACCTGAGAGTTTTATTGCTGCGGCCGGCCGCGACAACCTCGTGAGAAAAGAATGAGAAACGAGCGATTTTGCCAACTGTATTGAACAAATGGTTCGTGTTGGATAGAAAGTTGCTCAGCTGTTGGGAATTATTGTAAAACGGCCATATTTATAATAATGACCAAAGGTGGCTAGCATGAGCTTTGCGAAGGTTAGCACTATGCTCATTCCTTTGGTACAATCTTTTTAATTGACACATAAACTATTCGCATTTACGTCTAAATACAGCATTAATTGTAGATCTGGTTCAGCAATTTGACCTTATCATAAACACTCATTAAATGCAGCTTTATCAAGTGAATTGTTTAAGCTTGGCGAGTTTCACGACCACTTCCTTCGACAGACGAAAAAATCCCATATTTTAGTTTTATCAGCTTTAATTAATCCACCGTTCAGAAATAGTCACCAAATATAATGACTATACAGAAGGATGTTATCTTTACTGTCTGAAAAGGTAATAACTTACATACAGAAATGTCTACGGTCTGCCATAAAATCAATATTTTCGGAATTGTGTATATTTTGTAAACTGGCCAATATTAGATGGAGAGAATGTAATTGCACATTAACTAACCGTAAAAATATGATTTTAAATCGACTTAGATAACGACATCGCCAAAATTCATTAACAGATATTGCCTTGCATAATCGTTTAATTGCTTGGAACAAAACATTGCAATTGTATTGCAGGAATGGTCGAATCGAATCTTGGCAGCCTTGCATCAGCATTTAAACCGAAATAAAATTATAACCCAATAATTACGTGTGCCTCAATATGAAGTGTCGAGTTTTAACCGACTTAGATACAGTATTTCATGCACTCACACTACTCCATCACGGTCATTCCCAGTCATCCAAAATTTCTTTGTACAACTGTAGATCATCATTATCTTTCCGTTCTATTCAAAGATGTGCTTGCTTTTTAACGTTGCTTCGATATTATGGGCTTATTATAGAGAAAAAGGTGAACGACGGGTAGGGGGGTTACTGGCCTAAAAACTTGAGACCGTGGTGAGTACAGCAACCCTATTCCAAAACGTCGTAGTAAGTTTCAAATAGCGCTGATGATTACCAACGTCCGGACGACATTTGAAAAAGAAGAGTGTTGTAGTAGTGTATATATGCCGGTTCTGGCGCACAGGTAATTGCACCTCACTGGTCCAGGTGTACAGGTGTGTTTACCTGTGCGCTGGCGCATATATACACTACTTGTTATTTTTCAGTTTTCACCGGTCTTTCAAATTTTTCAAAGTTTCTAACAGGCGTCGATATATATCACTTGATACGTATACGGTATACCGGGTGTCCGTTATCCAACATAGGAATCTAACATGGCATTTAACGTTTTTGCTGATTCCTGCTCGCCAATTCAACGTACCCGAAAGGTAATGGTATCAATAGAAAGATAACATTATTGCACATCAAATGATACGAGTAATAATAATATTTACTGATATAGTATAGAAATAATGGCAAAATACTTAAAAATGTTCGACTTTGAGAGTGGACACCCAGATTTTTATAAATCTTTTACTCTTTTCATTTATTTTTTATATCTATCCATATTATACACTTAAAAATTCAATGTTATGATTTAATGTGACTGTTTATTTTGACACTCAAACTTCGTGGCTGAGTAATCTGTAATTTTAGAGAACGTTTTGGTAAGTATAACACCTACATGTTGAAGATAAAGCAAAAGAGTTTTTAGCATTCTTTCAATCCGTTGATCAATATCTGTTTAAAAATATTAGTTAAAATTCGTGTCAGAATTCTGAAGCAATTCATGAGGTCATTAGCTCAAGAATGTGCTGCAATCGCAACTCAGCATTTTGGTCGGCTCTAGGTCATCCATATAGTTTCACAATACTATTCAACAAAATCCATTTACAAAACGTGTGAACGAACTGCAACGTGTTTGTTTACCTTTAACTATTACGTCGTCAGTCATCAGGTCATCACATATTACTAAGTTAGCAGGTATTAGTTCGTAGGTCTTTGCGCTAATTATGTAAAAGTGTCTGTATAAAAGGAATACATTTTAATTAATAAAGCAGTACTAATCTTTACGATGTTACCTACTCAACATCAAAAAGGTTACTTTTCTCCAAGCCATGACTACTCGGCTTCTGAGGTCGAAATCGGCGATTAAAATTTACTACAAGAAGTCACTGATATTTGAAATACAGATGAATACAATATCAATTAAACCGGGTCTACAAAAATGCGTGCACTATACTTATTCTTCAAACCTGAGTAAATTTGGTTTTGCATGACTTTGTGCCTCAACTCGTCAAAAAATAAATTGACAGACACAGCATCACCCACTGTTTAAAAAAGAGGTGAAAGGCCTGTTCTACAAAAATAGCTGTCGTAGTAGAAGACAAGTCTTTGGGAGCCTATGATGAAATGTGCATCTGGACGTATTAAGTGATCAATATGTAAGTTACTACGCGAAAAAAGCTACTTGGTTCGAAACTACTTTGCGTATTATTTCAATTTTTAACGCCGCGATTCTCATTTTGACCGCACCATTGCGGCGGGCGTTCTTATATACCGCCGATCGTTGTTGGTGAATTTCTTACCATTTGGTCTTCATATCTATTAACGCAAATATGCCTTTCAATCAGCTCAAATTCGACCTTCAGGCTATTCTGGTCCCGTATAGTGTTCCCGTTTGCTGCATTGTTGGCTACCATAGCTGGCCTGTTTCCTTTCCTTTGTGCTGTGTTTTAAGTGGGTATGGTATTCTAACCTAAAAGCCATTCGTGGACTTCGTGCTCGTGGCTGCAAACGCGCAGGCGAACGCTTTGTTGCGAACTGATGCCCAAGAAAAACCAGAAAGACTTTGTAGAACCACAGCGATTGGTTGTACACGTAGCTATGTTTTAATTATTTGTCGAAAGTGCTACCATTTTTCCAGGAGGGTTCTTTCAGTCCTTGTTAAACGTTATTTTTGCTGCTTTTGTGGAACTTTGTCGTTGTGCCAGTGTGCCAACGCCTTCCATTTGCACACATCAGACCTCATCAAAGCAGCATTTGCTATGATAATGATTTAATTTAATTTAATTGCTGCTAGCAGTTTTATGCTGTGGTCTTTAAATAGGATATAACAGTTCTACCTTTGGGCACACCCCGCTTTATTAACGTTTTAAAGTTCTTACAACGTCCAATTATGTACTATATTATTGACATGTGAGTTTTGGTTACTTCAAATTTATTTATGACCGTTATTTGTATGTATTTTAGATTATTGACTTTTGCTAAGCTTTGCTGTTTGAGGTCTCGGTTCTACCTGGGCATACTTGTTGTATTAAAGACTTAGTGGCGCCCCTTTGTAATGTTTAATGAATTTAGGAATTTATAACGAACCCATGCCATTTTCACTGTAGCTGTCGACAATCAAATGCGCCAATTTTGCAAAAAATCGGTAACAATGCGTTTACTTGTAAACTTCAGCCACAACAAATTTATATAGTACTCTTTCAAATAGCCATCAAAAATCTTTATTACAATTTAGCCAGTCAATGCATTCTATTAACATTTCGAAAGAGCACTACCTTTTCACTGGATTATATTGCTTAAAAGCGTTGGCTAATCAATTTGAGACAGTCCACATATTCCCCGTTTTGAAACAAGAGAAAACCGTAAATGTCGTGCACGAAGCTATAAGTAGCAAGGATGGAACCGCGCCCACGAGGATATCGGCGACATACCATTGGAAACGGCGTAGTGCAAAAGTATGTTCAGCGATATTTATCTGCCGGCATTCCATCAAATTAAGATTATATTCAAACGGCGAACTGCAATGAAATGCAAATGTCCTGGAATAATTCAACTGCAGGGGTGTATAAAATAAATTCGACAGAAAATTTCGAGGAAGACAGCGGCGTGGAGCGTGTGTGAGCGCAATCGATAAGCGAAGCGTTCCCAAATTACCTTTTAAAAGACATTTAGTTAACAGCTGTCAAATGAGGTGTCCTCCATTATTATGCTCGTTTCGTAGGCCAGGTAAACATTGATTCTTGTAATGTGTTTATAATAGGCTGCAATTTAGCCGGCGGAAGATTTGTTGAAAGTGTCAAAATATAAACGATTCGAATTAGTCGCCGCAGTTACACCCCTGTACTCTTAAACTGCCTCGATTCGGATTTTTCTGTTTGTGCTAAAACTGGTCCCAGTCCTGGAATGGACGCCGCGTTGTCATCATGCGAAGCCGACATTCCTCGCGGTCTGCCAACGACTGACTCTCAACAGTCGTCTTCTGCAAGACGGCGCGAGGACGATCTCCGCCGGCGGCGAGGGAGCCGTTTGGGGACCGCTGGAACTAATCCGCCTCCAAATACAGCGTACACATACGAACATCCCCAACATTCCAAGGTGGATATTTTAGAAATGTGTCTGTCGATTTGGTGACCGCGAGATTTCTTTTTTACGGCGGTGCTTATGCTTAACAAGAATATATTCGGAGCTCTGGTCCGGATTCGCGATTTTTCGAGCCGATGCAGCGACCCACTTCCTGCAGAAGCTCCAGAAAAACTCGCGCGCGATTACATGATTTGACTTGACAAGTGCTGCGTTTTCGCGATTAACTAGAGCAGCCAGTGACGGGTTTATTGCAAAATCGAAGGAATAAAATCAATCAAGCTACCGTAACAAGATCAATCATAACGGGAAGCATGTGAATTTAGTCCTTAAGACTTGAACGCTGTTTAAATAGGGACTTGGCAGTTCATCCGCATAAATATATAGCGCCTTGTTGGCAAGTTATTGCCCTACTGAGCGCTAAAAGCGTACATAGCGCAAAATCAGCGAGACAATATTTTTCGATACCTTTACTTGCAGCTTGATTAATTTCGCTTTTCAGATAAGTTAACACCTAACTGTCTGAGTTATGGTAGTTCCGTGAGTAATACATTATTATCCACTTTATTCCTGCATATATTTATTTATACGAACCTGTCATCGATCATTTATTATTAACAACATATTAATCTACTATGGACTTGGAAAGCATTCATAAATGTACTTCTAGAATCGGAGTCCAAATGCCAAGCAGTTATGAATCAGCGGTAGGAGTTATTTAACATGACCATTTCAGCTAATATGCTCATATTAATTTGCTCTAAAAAACTACTTAGTTTCGCTTCAGATAATTTATTATGTTTAATTGTTAACCATTTTTTTTTAAATATGTTCAATTTCACGATACGTATTGAGCACCATACCTGTTAGCGTGTTTGTAGTTATTGAATTATTACAGAATAACAACTTCCTGCTCAATTAATAATTACTCGACTATTTAAACAATTTAACATGCAAAGCATTATATCATTCAAATTGACGGTAGTATAGATGGTAATACAAAACTTATCCACATTTCACAGTAGTTGGATTTTCAATAAGTACACTACGTCTTCTCTTCCAATATTGAGTGGATTGCTTATTGTGTGCACCGATCTTCAGTTCATCACATTCAGCGGTATATTCAAACTTACTTTCGTATGTCTAGTACATTTTACAGCTTAGATAATGAGTACTGCATCATTTGGCAATAACAATTATCATTGCCATCGCCAGAAATATAAATTACTGTTCTAGAGCAATTTAAAAATTAGGTGTTAAATGTGTTGCCTACATACTCCTTTACGTGATGTTGAAACGTCGATGTAATATTTAAATTATAACTAGTATTACACAATTATTTATTTAGGTTTATCATATTCTCAATGTATGTCATGATTATGGCCAGAAAACATGCATTTCTGAAAAACAGCCGTCATTTCGCTTTTCCTAGGCCGATTGAAAAATTGGCTTTTGTGAAAAATAAAATTCAAAACGATCATTTTACTACTCAATATAGCAATAACAACTTGTTTCCTATCTATAGTTGTAACATTCTCATACATCACTCAATAGAGGTATCTTCGAGAAAACGTTGAAAAAATGCAACATTGTTGTGAGGCACGATTAGCAATTCATAACACACTTAATTCAAATTAACAAGCAAACAATGGCAATAAAGCAAATACAAGGCTAATCATTTAAAAGTGATTGGATGTTGATCAAATGCTTAATACAGATGTTATTTAAAATTTCACTAAAATTGGTTCCAAAGGCCCTGGCAGTCGAGGCACTTGAATTTAAAAAAAAAATGCTAAGTTCCTTTCCATTTTTCCGGAAAGGTAGTTTCTTTCATCGCAACAAATTTCTGTTTTATTTTAATTTTGCATGTTGTAAACTTTTATGTAGGTATTTGTAATTTGTTTTATCGTCATCCTAAATTGTCTTCAATTTTCCACAATTTATTCCACACTACAACCAATGAACGCTATAGAAATTTACTATAGTAAGAAGTGGTTATCTTTGGGCTCATTGCAACTGACCTACATTTTTAAATGGGGTATTAAGGGCCCTTTGAAAAGTTGAACACAGTGCCAAATATCGTTCTTCAATATTTTGCTGTTTTATAACAAATGAACAAAATAACGAGAGATAAAAAAAAAACTGATCCTCAGCGGGCTGTGAAATGCAAACGTTTGAATATATTGGTAACACTGTAAGTCTATGTCAAATTCGAGGTTAGCAGGTTAGGTTCTGCGTCAGTTTTGACCCAGACTGACGCAAAACCTAACTGCTAACCTCGAATTTGACAGACTTACAGTGCTACCAACATATTATTCAAAAGTTTGAATTTCACAGCCCGCTCAGGATCAGTTGTTTTTGGATCTCTTGATATTAATTTCGGGGAAATGGATATCAGTTATGATGGTGGTGCCGCCACACAGTTTGCGCCGGGATCACCAGAAAAACAAAGTAATTTGTTTGAGTAATTTACCAAGATTAAATCACAATTGTTTCATTATTCCTGGTTTTTTATTTTACTTTTATTTTTATTTAAAATGTAGCTTTTTTCATACTATGTCCTTTTATACGAAAGTTTTTTTTTTCAATTATTATATTTCTTAACTAGTTGTTTCTTTGTAAAATAATTTGTAGTATTTGATGTTAATGATGTTTCAACACAAACATTAACACAATTTAGTTCATTTATTTAGTTTATCCCCACTAGTTTGTCTAATATAGTACTGCTATGTAATTTTAGGACAGCATCCCCGATATACTTCATATTTCAACGTCTAATATTTTATCATTGTCAGAATAAATTTACCATTTACGTCGAAATTTTGTTTTGGTTTGTAAACCGTACCAAGGTGAATAATTTTTTAGAATAATTACATTCCAATAATACATTTATTACAAGTTCAATCAACACAAAATTACAAAAATATAAGATTACTTTACAATTATTGGTATTTAGTTTAATTGATGAAGAATTGGACTTGCATCATCCCCTTGCTGAAGGTATTGTTACAAGGTTTGAAAAGATTCTAAGGTATCTTAAAAAGTTACTTCAACTTGCTATCCCAACAAAGTTCGGTTCAAATATAACGCACTTTTAGACCGTTGCCAGTGAACGTCCTTTATAAGCGAGTCCATAATATCCGATGCTAGGTTTAAATAACTTTAGTCGGACTTTGGTAATCGGTCCCTTACAAAGGAGATTCCATTATAAGTGGACTCTACTCTACATTTCAATATTAAAAATGTTAAAAAGCTAAATCGTCGTAATGAAAACAGGACGTCGTTTGTCTGGTTTACACCAAGGGATGCCTATAAAAACATTCTGCATTAGTTTGATAACATTTTGCTTTTCTCTTTAATTAAATGTTTAAAAGTTGGTATTGTCCATAATTTTAGAAAATGTCAGCAGTTGCATGGCGACTTTCGGGATCAATTTTCTGCGCAGAACGGATGCGGCGAGGTTACAACTGCGGTTTAATAATCAGCGGAACGCTCTCCGGTAAAAACTTCCCATTGTCAAATATTTTATAATAACGCTAATTTGCCATTCGTTACGTCTCAATTCAGGGCCAATTATTTTCGCGATGCGTACGCGGGGCGGCGTAATCGCATTCGAACATAGCGCGATGCAGATGATACGCGGCAGTGAATTAATCCAGTTGGCGAGATGTAATCAGACGCCATTAGGGGCTATTATCACCCCAGGTATTTGGTTAAAAAAGCAATAGCCTCCCCCACAATTACCTCGTAATGGCTCATCGTCTCTTCCTTGATCAGTACCTAACAATCGCGCTCGCAGTTTCGCATAATTCCGGCGGGCGATAGCTTTCTTTGTTATTAACTGAGGATTAGGGGCGAACTCCCAACACAACTTCAATTAATGTTTATACTCGTCTTTTTGCCAAACTGCGTGCAATAGCGACTGCAGCGGCGCACACATGGGAATGCAGCTCCCTGCACGGGATTTTATCTCCGTGTAATCCGATTTTCGTCGTTCCAGATTGTAGAGAGACGAGATTGACTCTTTGGCTCGGGTCCGAGCTTACGTCTCAGCCCTGAGAGATTGTTATATAAATAATAGCGCTGTACTTCACTTAGGGAATTAGATATTAAAAAGGCACGAGTCGAAGGGCAACGTCCTGCTCTTAGTTAACTCGAAATTATAGCTTTTAATTTGCTTTCCGCCGCACCGGCATTTCTCATACGAGCTTTCTCAAATTGAGCTAGTGGAATACGGAAGACAAAGGAAATGGGATGAGCAGGCCTGAAAACTGAAATGAAAAACAAAACCGCGGAGCCCCGCGTTTTAAAATAAAGCACTTGTAGTTCCCGTTCTCGTAAGTTATTTCGAAAACTCCATTACAACCTGCTCTCAGCTTTTTCTTCGTTTTAATCTGGCGTCTCTTCTATTTGAAATAATATTTTCTGTTATAATTAAATACAACTTTAGAACTTTATCTGGGTTTCAGAGAACCACAGATGGCGATAGTAAATGAGAGGGAAAAGCAAGTTGTTTTACAAATAAGTCATAATCATTATAATTCTAAAGCTGCAATTACATGAAATGTCAGTAAACAATCCCTTAAAATAGAATTTGTAACAATGCAAACTGAAATAGCTTCACCATCTAGTAGGAAAGAATGGGGAGGGTAATGGATAAGTAAAGAAGCTATGAGAAGTAAAATCAACTAGTAAAAAGGTAGACGAAGATCTAGATCTAGATCTAGACCAAGTGGAAATGGTTATATTCTCAGATAGAACTTTGAGAACATTTTAATATGAAGGGCAGAAGTTTAGACAGTGTACAGAAGCAGTGGACGCACTTTGAGAGAGGGCAATTTAAAGAAACTCACAAATGGCTACCTTGTAAGATACGAAATTAACGCTCTTGACACTGTAGTGATAGAATACATCAGAAAGAATTAATATGACATATAAGTAGACTTTCGGAAAGGAGATGGCTAAATCAATTGTTTCAAAGATAGCATCCGTTAAAATACAGAGATAAAACCTTGAAACTCATGGAGGAAGAAAATGGAAGGAGACTACATAAAGAGGCATTCTATATCAGAGAAAAATGGAAAAAAGGCTTAAAGAAAAATCTACGGCAGTCGTAGAAGCCTCTACGGCAGTCGTAGAAGCCTCTACGGCAGTCGTAGAAGCCCAAGAAAGAGAATTAACAACTAAAATAATAGCAACTTGGATACCTTCAATCAAAGTTAGTCAACTAACAATAAAATGATATATTAAATCAACGCTTTTTAAAAATATAAATCATATGTTAGAAATTACAGACTTTAAATCCCGAATAGCTTTCCAAATAAATCCTAAAACAGATTAAATGATACATAAGAACTGAAAGGGTGAAAATTATAGCAGTAGAACAATTGCATATCAAACCTATATGGATACTCACTAACTATTGTTCGAGCTTCAATAAGAATACATCAATAAAAGTATGGAGCAATTAAAGGGAAAATGGAGATCAACACGGCACTAAAACAAATGAAAAACCAAAAAGCTCTTGGAGAAGGCCGGATAACAAGTGTAATGTGTGTAGGTGGTGATGGAACAGAAGAAGAAATAAGAATACCTACTTCTTAACAAATGTCTAATAAAAGGAAAAATATTAACATCCTTTTCAAGAAAGGTGATTTTACTAAAATCGAAGATCAGCCCTTTAAGAGTTCTATCGAACTTGCACAAATTATTGACCAGAATCCTCATTAATCCTCTAAATGCGAAGTTCAACTTTTATCATCTGATGAGGGGGAGTGGCTTCAGCACCTTAGATCATCCACAGTGTATTAAGACATTAATCAAGAAAACAATTGAGTATAATATTCGACATCATTGACACATGAGCCGTCTTATGAGCGATGACACACGCCACAATCGACTCCAGAGACACACAAATCATAAAAGCATACGAATATCGACCTAAAAACTGATGAAATACATATACAAAGAGGAGTTGTCGGGTTGATACCATCTCTTTCTTTCTCTCTCTCTCTCTCTCTCTCTCTCTCTAGATATTCAGTCTTACGACTGATTGCGCTGGTGTATTGCATCTCGCATCTAGCATTATTTGTTTTACATATCTCAATATTAGTCTTACATTCGAAGACTCCATCATATCTTCAACTAGTGTGAGTAGAATGCCTTGATGTCTAGAATACGTCCCATAAGTTTATCTCTTCTCCCTGCAATTGTTTTCCAAAACGTTGCCGTTTCTTGTGCTCTATTCAGAATTTCGTCTATTTTGATGTGATCAATCTATGCCACTTTTAACATTCTTAGCAAATCAAGTGATAAATTAAGTGAAAAAGTGCATATACCTTGCTCACTAAATACAAATAGGTAAAGAAAATCAAATAGCAGAAATACAAAGGCAGCCTTCGGAAAACTAAATTATTATTTTGTTAAATAAAGACGTAGGTATCTATACATATGGCGTTCTGCCAGTGACAACATATGGCATGGAAACTATGACTGAAGATAATTATGCTGGGTTTCGTTTAAGAGAGCAGGCGACAAATGAGAAGCTAGAACAAAAATCACCGATTACATGCAAAGGATTTACCAACTTAAGTGGAACTGGGCTGGACAGCTACTTCGGCAAGATACAAATAGGTGGACATCGCGAATGCTAAGATGGAAACTAAGGCAAACAAAAAGAAGCGTAAGAAGACTAAGTAAGAGATGGATAGAGATGCTTAGAAAGACAACGTATTAACTACAGCTTTCGTTAGCATTAACGTTAGCTTGCGTTCAGCAGTGGACGAATAAAGACTGACGAAGAAGAAAATAGTATCTAATAATATCTAAAACGATTGGTGTTAAAAACCAGAAAATATAAAAAACTGCATATAGAAGACATGAACAAGTAAGTAGAAGACCAAGGAAGAAATATTTTTAATACATAAAAACGTTGATACTCCATCCAAGTACAGGTTCAAACATATAAATATTAAAATTACCTACATCAGCATACAAATATCAAAATTCAAATTAAATTCGCAAGCACCACATCGGCATCGCAGAAACAAACTGGCCGAAAAGTAAGTATTCAAATTAAGCTGCCTAGAAGATACATGGACACAAAGGGTACATTGTGTTTGATTTGTTGGTTATTGAATAAAATTCAACGCGGCTGTGTACGGAATTTCGCCTTTCACTTGTAGTAACGTGGTTTACGTGTGCATTATACGAGTGTATATATTTAAATTTAGATAGCAACCCGCGTTGGAGATCGTACGATTACAATTAACCTGGAAAATTTATAAAATGTTATTCACAGTAGAATAAGCTTCAACCTCCCCGGTCGGAATAAAGCGTGTTGCGAACATGCAAATGAATTATTTAATAATTTAGTTATTTTGAATAAAAATGCTCTTGCGTTATAAAATGCTTTTTGTCTGCTGATGTGCCTGTCGTGCTAAAGCTAAATGCGAAAATGGATTTATTAGATTTTTTACATTCCCCGTTTAAAATGGGTTTATTATCAAATGTATGGATTTGAATACATATAAAAAATAAATGTATTAAAACTATTGTTGTATTTAATACTGCATTCCTAAAAAGGGTTGTTGAACTTGAAGATAGGTTGAAGAATACAATCATTGGATGTAAATCATCGGTTTTTAGAAGTAATCAATCGGCTATAGCATTTTTTCTATACACTAAACTGGAAAAACTACACCACACTAGGTGAAAGTTTAAATGGAATATACTAATAGATACTATGATCATTTTTATTGTTTTGGTATAACGATGAAACTCGTTTTCGCCAATAAATAGCCATGGGCAAGAAAGTACGCAACATGAGCAATCAGTACCAAAGAAAAATAAAGGAGAATGGAACCCGATAGTCCCGAAATGTTACGTTGATGATATGTTCGTCATGTTTGACAAATGCACTGAAGCGAACTTAATACCGAAAATTGAGATTAGAAGTTTGGCGTCGTGGTCACACGATAGGTCACAGTCATAGGTCGATCGGCTCGTTACTTGTTTCTGCACCGGATGCACGGTTATTTTTGGCGTTGCAGTTGACATAATGACTTAATAATCACTTCTAGGTGGTCAGTTATTGCACGGGGTGAAAATAGCCCCACCTTCAAAGCGAATTGCATGCAGCTCGAAGCAGGCAAATTGAAAAAGCCCCAGCTTAACACATTGTTGGCGTATTTGCTGCATGGCCGTAATATTGCGAATAGCTAATTTCACGAACGTAATGCAAGTAGCGCCGCCGTCGCGAACGGTCTGAATATGGCAGCAACTATCGTTATGGAAATTCCTCCATACGTTATGCTGTTAGCGGTACTCGTATAAGGCGTTTACACCTCAGACCGATCTAATTACATTTCGAAGTAAAACAGATATTGTTATCGCTTTATTGCCGGGTTCTTTATTTACGGCATATTGCTAAACCTGTTAAGCCGCCGCTTATCGTCCGAGTGGGAACTGCAATGTGGAAACCTTTGGGGTGGTGGGCCGAACACACGTATGCAATTATCTGCATGAATAACTGAAGGCTGCAGCTAAAAGTACAGAACTTCCTTTCAATCACGGAATACCGCAGAGGGAATATGTTAACGTTTCGTGTTTGCGGAAACCGAACTGCAGATGTTATACCGACTGCAGATTGCTGTCATAGATGCTGTTGGGCAACTTCTTCTGCTGGCTGTTTGTTTGAATGTTGCTGCTATCGAGGACATGTTCTTCCACTTAGATGTATCATTTTGCTATAATTCCGAGAGCGCTCAATGTAAATTATATTCCGCTACCCTACAACGATGCATCCAATAAAAATTTATGAGAAAACGTTTCTTATCAAAGGATTGCTGCAATTAAGTTCAGCTATTCCAATTGCACAGATTAAAAAGCTTTGGATTCTTTCGTAGCAGTCGAGAGGACTATTTTGTTAAGGATAAAGCAGGTGTTCCAGTATCAACACCTACGTTAATTACATACATTACCATTTTAGATATCATTTAAGATATCAAATTTAAAATATACCATCAATCTATTTCACTTGTAGATTACAGTGTAAGTACCCATAATAGTGGCAATGTAAAACTCAAAAAGATAAATCCACCTCATCAATATATTGTTATGGTATTAGTACAGGGGTCTAAAAATCAGATTAATAAGATTAAAAGAATACAGTATTAAAAATTATAAAGATGAATTTAGATGTGAAATGGATATCAAAATTATTAAGATGCAAAGAAAGGAAATAGAATTTATAATATAATTAAATGAAGCTTATTGAGAAACAGTAGGATTTTAACTTAATTTAATATCTGAAATGAAATTGGAAGTTAATGACAAATACTTTTTCGAAATATACTATTTAACATAGTAGGTATTAATCAAATAATAAAGCTTTAATAGTGTTTTGGACTGAACAAATAGGCTAGATCGCTAAAGAGATAGTTTTCATTGATAAGAATTTTTTTTAAAGGTAAATGATGTAATACAATTTTGTAAAATTTGAAATTAAGAAATAAATCGTACGTACAAATTGGCGTGATGAAGAAAACTAAAAACTAAAATATTAAAAGAAGAATTTAAGAAAACTAGATGAAGACTAGAATGTGGTGAGAAAAGCAATTTAATACAATTATAATCTACAAAGGCAAATAAAAGTAAGGGAATGTGAATTGAGTTTATTGTGGAATTACATTTGCATCGACTGAATGATATCTGGTGGGTTTCCTCTGGTCAAGATTCGTGGTGCTGGGTTGTAGCAGAATTCATATACGTATGTGATTTAGTTGAACATTACATCTGCGGCTGAGGTCTGTTTGTAAGCATACTGTGGTGAATCTGTAGATGCTGATTCTTATGGCAAACGAGGTTCCTGTGTTGATTTGGATCCGGATTCTGGACATCTTGGCAGTTGGTTGTCAGTTGAAGCCTTTGCCGTGGCTTTGAGTGGAGCAGTTTTGTAGCGTGGTTAGTTGCAGAGTTTGGACGTATTGCGTTTAGCAGAGGAGAGTGTTAAGTTTAATAAAAGGTAACAGAATCCAGGTCATTTAAAATAAGAACTGAAAGAAAATAAAGAATAAAGTGAGTTAATTTTAATTAAGGGAGTCCTTACTATTTGAGATTGTCGTATGACAAATGTAACGAAGAAGTATTTGTAATTGAATTTTCAAAACTAGTTTGAAGTATCAGTTGACAGCAGTTTTGAGTTGTCATAATAATATAGGAACATCAAATTTCAGAATATAAGCAATCTAGATTAAAAAGAATCCGATCTGATTTTCAATCAAGTGTATCTACTGGGTCTAGCAGAAAATTATTTTGATTGTCCAAAATAAATAAATAGGGCAATTAAATTAATTAAAATTCAATTACAATATAACATAACATAAATTGGGCAAACAAAGTGAATCACATTAACATATTTGTATATTACAGATATCAGCAAAACCAAAAGCATATCAGGGGAGAGTTCTCCATTACATATTTCATATACAATCATTTATGTTGCAATCAAGCTGTTTTTTTTTTATTTCAGGAAGAATTTGTATATTCCGTTGACTTCCTTACTAAAAAAGTAAATTGACTATATTACAATTTAATTGCAACAAAGTTCAAAAAACGTACGTTGTGGGCTATCCACGCACATACGACTTTTTACTATTTCACAATTCTTCCAAGTCGCACCAAAAATATTCCAAAATTGAATATTTCAACCTTCTGGTCAAATTCTCATAAAATAGTTATACCTTGAAGGCTAATTCCTGTATTTCAGTTATATAAGATTTAATTTGGTAAACAAACGCGTTTATTAATTGGCTCTAAATCAATAGAATTTATGTCGAAACAATTGCTAAAGTCGCACCCAATATACTGACTATTATTACAAATATATTAAGCAACAATTTTTAATCAGTCCAAGCAAGAAGTGTCTGTATCCAAACCAAATGTCTACACTCGTTTAATAGCTCGGGATGAAATTACATGGCGTTATGGCAATATAGTTACTGGATGAATCCATTTAAACAACAATAAGAACCAATTTATGTTTATATGTAATGTATGTCGTATCGCAACTGTTCAAGCATTCAATAAAAACAATTATTCAAATAGGGAGCATTTACTGATCTGCTCAATAGTCGAACGGTCGTTAGTTATTAAAATGGGTTTACTTGAATACGAATGAATAGATAATTCCGATAAGTAGGTGTTAATTCCATGAATAAATATAACACGTTGCGATTTGAATATCACCTATCATTTATCAGGTTTGTAGATCTGAAATTACAACATATCAGTATCTATCAATGAATACCCCCGTTCTGTCAGCCAAACCTTAAACCACCTTTGATTTAATTCCTCTGGACAAACTTGAGGAATATTGAATAAATATAAGCAACAGACGATTGTTGGGAGTTGGTTAGGTTTTCAATAATTAAAAACAATTGCCAGGCTGCCCGATATTTACTATTCCCATTGTTAATTTTTGGATCCGCAATTATGGTCGTTTTTAAAAAAACTGAGGAACTAGAAACGTTAATTAAATTAAACAATCCGAGCCATTAGTAATCCCATACGCTTAATTCAGTGAAGCTTCAATACATCTAACAGCTCGCTAACAATGGACAATGGATACCATTTAGACTTTTAGCGATCCTTGAAGCTGCACTTAGTTACGAAAGTGGATAAAAATCACGATCAACAACAGAACGGTTTCCAGTTACGAAATGGGCATTATTTAGACCAAGTCAGGCTGGCTGTCCAAAACGTCAATCCTTCAAGTGCAAATCGACGGTGCTGTAACGGGTGTTGTGTAATCACTACGGATACTGAGATGTTTGCGCAAGAAGACGGTGGTTGTGTACTCTCCTGATCAAACACGGATCTCGACGGCCGTTTTCTCACAGCAGGCTCTAGAACGCCTAATTTAAAAGGTTATAATCTTACCAAAGTTTACACCTTCACGGTTAAACCGATAGCGCATCATCTGCCTACTTCAATTTTTTATGGCTGGATTGCTTTTTTTCTGGGAATCTGATATTTGAAAGTCTACTATTCCATATAATTAAGATGTTTAGTAATGTTCCGATTGCCATGGTTCCCAAGCAAAGAAATTTAAAACTGTAGTAGATACAGGTTTTTTAGTATGTTAATAGCGTTTCAATTAAATTCTGGCAAATGCATTTCCAAAGTAGTGTCAAATAAGCAGTTCTTCGAGACTACTAACATAAGCTGCCAATTATCAACCTATAGCTCCACGATATTTAAAGGAGAAATATGTTTCTAGCAATTTTATAGTTTGTTTGAAATCATTTAAATGGCAATCACTGACAGTGTTAAAATATTATTAGCAGATAAAGACGATCTTAATCATACAAATACAAAACATTCTCCAAATGATTATAAGTGTATATATCTGTAAACATTTCAAACGTGCAGCTCAAGCAAGGGATAAGCCAGAACACTGCATGTCGTCGTCCAAAGGAAGATCAACGCAAAAAGCTATTGCAGAAACAGTAAACAGCATAAAGAGAAAAATCTGGTGTGATACACGCACACAACTTCCTTTTACAGTGATCTTATAATTAGCCAAAAATTTGATTTTAAATTTTTAAGCAATTGTCAAAAATTTTCAAAAGTTAAAAATTTTACAAAAACGGTACAAAATAGAGTGTTAGTTCAAGAGACAAATTTTTTCTAGAATTTTAAGCTGAATTCAAAAATGTAATAATATACCGGATGTTCTATTTAAAATAGGAGTTAATAAAAAAACCAGAAAAAAAAACAAAAGAAACCCATTTTAAAAGTATTCAACTGGAAAATCACCTATCTCACATCAATACACATTAAAAATGTAATAAAAATGTAAAGTTTAAAAAAAATTGTTAGAGCAGTTTTTGAAAAAATCGAAAAAAACTGAAAAATTACAAGAGTAAACACCTACTTCCGGTTATGCGATTTTCTTCAAAACCTTGCTGTCCCATCTACATAGTACACAAAACTTATATATGAAGTTTCAACGCCATACATCTTTCTGTTTTTGAGATATTCTGTTCACAGACAGACAGACACACAGACAGACAGACAGACAGACAGACAGACAGACAGACCAATGAAAAAAAATATGTTTTTTGGGTTCAGGGGACTCTGAAACGTGAAGATCTGTTGAAAACTCAATTTCGAATTTTTGGGGTGAATCCAATACTTCCTTTATTGTAAAAGGAAGTAAAAATGATAAAAGGGTCATACTCTAACACTGGAAAACATAATACATGTATCTATCTCTATCTCTGTTACAGTAAGCAATTGAGTTTCCAAGTGGACAATGTTAATTGTTTGATCAAGTTGCAAAGACATTGAGACATTTGTGTCAGATAGAGAAAATGACGTTAGCATTACCTATCTCATAATATCGTTGGTTGAGTCCTATGGTTTAGACGGGAATGGCAGATTCAGCAAGGAATAAAGATTCCAAAGTAGCTGTTCACATGATTTTTAATAAGGATATAGTGGTTTAAGTTATGAAAAGCTAGACTGTAGACAGTTTTCCACAGTTTTCTCATCCAGACTGCCATAAGCAATTTGGCGTTGGTAGGCGCTTAGCATAATTTCTCCAGCCTTTCCCGCCATCTAATCCATAGACAATCCATAAAGACTGAATCTAAAATCTCGTCGCGGCCGACTGGCAGTTCAACTTGTTTTTGTGGGCCCCGAGCATGTCTATATTTATAATGCATAGGATGGGATTATGATTCAACAGAATCGACGTGATATATAAAACGTCCATCGGCGGTACGTCTTTATAGGCTACCTAGTTATCATAACAGTGATCGCTTTTTGCTCGCTGCGTACCTACCTGATTTGCCGCAATTATTTCTATTGCCGATCATGACGGGAATTTACTTGTCAGGGCCTTTGTAACACACCACCGGGGTCGCGTGCTGCGAAGAAGGTGTTCGCGCACTTAGATGGGGCGGGTTGGGGTGTGATGCCAATAGCTGTTATAGTCGGCGGACATGCACGGGAACGCGCACCTGGCGCTACATTGATGGATGCCGCCTTCAAAATAATGCCAGATTAGTCCTCTTATTAGTCTATTATATTGCGCTACGCCTCCTCTCGCGCTGATCCAGGTGAAACTATGAGGGTAGTTCGTGGGCTCGTGCAATTATTGCGGAATCGGGTCTTTACTATCTAAATGGTAATGTGTTTAGGTGCTCCACGTTAGATTTATCTCCAGAAAAATTAATTGAAAACCATAACTCCTGCTTGAAAAAAATCGGTTTTTGGTCAGAAATGTCAAAAAGGGACAGATATAATATCACTGCTTTCAGAAAATTATATGCCAGGAGTCTGAGCTGGTTTGTGTGTAACATGATTGCTTTACCACGATAAGAAGAAACAGAAACAGGGAACCTATTTTATCTTAAGAATAAAACAAAGAAGACGGCGAATAAACTTTTTTCACACAATAAACATCGGCAGGAAAAAAGCTCCTCCCTCTTCCTACTTATATTTAAAAAATCGTACATCAGCTTCAGTTTTCAATATGACATTGCTGGTGTGTAATATTTTTATTAAAATGCTGACCTAATTGTACACTTACATTTTAAGTAAAACAAAATATTGTGGCTTTAAAATATGTTATCCAAAAGATTATTAAATAGCTATTGTATATGTACTCCAGTTGAAATCAGGTTATTTTATAATAATTATTTGGTGAAATTGGTGCGAATACTCTTCCTCTTCTTCACTTTATGGATTATGCCGGTTCCGGCATTTTACTACCATTTCTTCCGGGATGTTACCATACATTTTGCTCTGAATATTGAGAAACCATATATAAGTCAGATCTGCATGCCATAGAGGTCTAAGCCTTCTTTTCCATTTCTGTCTTTTGGTCGCAATTTTTTCTGTTTGTAATCTTCATCTCTGACAATTTTTTCTGTACATTGTTCAGCCATTTCTTTTTTCCTCTTCGTTCCTTTCTTTCTATTCCACCTTTTTTTGTTAGTCGGGATTCTAGAACCTGAGGTGCATGTCCTAGCCAGCATATTCGATGTGACGTAACTGTTGCTATAATTTTTGGCTGGTTTGTTACGTGCAAAAGCGTACTTAGCGTTAGAATTTATTTTTCTGCATAAATTTTGGTCGCATAAACGTTTCTTTATTTGAAACGTCGATTATCTGCTATACCGGCAAACTTGGCCGAGTTTTTCTGGGGCTCGCATACTTGGTTGTGCCTTCAAATTCTCATCTTGTCATGCAGGCATCTTTTTTGTAGCGGCATTTTCGAGATACGAGACGACTTGTTGCGACTTGAATAGCGTACTTTTCCGTACATAGCATCGAGTTAGCTACAAGCATGTAATTTTCAGTCCCCAGAAAGACTGTTTTACAGAGTGAGTGGTTAATTCATTTTTTAATTGATAGCGTTTGGTATTTCGCTAATTGTATAATGCGTTTCTAGCTTTTTCCCGAGAGTTTTGCAACTTCTCCGATTCAACCTACTTTAGAAGGCGTGCATTTCCTTCGTCCTCTGAGCCCTGAAATTTACATCGCCTGAGCAATTCGCTTGCAGTCATATTTCGGGTGCAACGTGGTGATTTCTGCAAACAACCTGACCCGCTGCCAGCATCGCTGTAAGAGCCCCTTTGGAGGCTATTTAATCAACCACTGCAGAAGCTTGGTCTTCCAGATATGTAAATTACGACCTAATAAACTGCGTTGCCGAAATCAGAGTTGTGGAAATATGCCTTCTTGGCGTAGCGATCTGACGGTAAGGTGATACTATTCCAAATCGACGTACCTGGTTAGTTCCCTTCAGGACTCGGCCGATTCTAATTTGAATAAATGATATTCATTCTGCGAGCTTCAGATGTATTAGTGTAGATAAATTAAAGTAATCTCGCTTGTAGCTCATTACTGTTGGCTCATTGTTTAATACCTTGCAGTACTTAGTTTACACTTAAATTGTTTGAGCTTGAACTGCTTATTTAAATTGTGTTAATTACTAGTATAAAATGCTATTTGGAAGTGCACCTTTTGCTTAATTGATGTTCTGACATCTGGAGTACTGGATTGTGTGAAAAAGTTTAGCCTATTTACTGGCTATATTTTATATGACTTTGATGCTAATTAAATATGTTACGCTGCTAATGTTTTTATGTGTCTATTTTATTACTACTACCTTCTGTATTTCAGATATTGTACTATTGCCTGCTGCGATTATTTGAGTTTATAAGTTCTCGACCTATCTCAGTATACTTGTTGTAAGTAAAGACTTATTGGAGCTCATAATATTTGGTAATAACATCTCGTAAGGAACCGCAGGCCGTCTGCACTGAGTCTGAGCTACTAACATACTTCTGTAGATGTTTTTTTTATTATTAGTGAAAACTTCATTATATTTATTTCTAATGTCACAAACAATCTTCACATTTTGACCAGTTATAGAAATAGGACGAGAACAAAAGCATCTTGGAAAAATATCATCAAGAGGAACACGAATAAGGTGAACAGTATAAACGAATAGACCAGAAACAACAAGAAGAAAAAAATGGCAAGTCGTGTATTCTTTAACAGCATTTGATATTGATTTGAATTAAGAAAATCTCTTTATGCGTGAAGGATTTTTGAAATCGAATGATCGTAAAACATATTCCAGACACGATTTAAAAGCTTATAAAATCACATTTTGTGTTGAATACTTCTTGTAATTTAGGGAACGTGCTGGATTAATAAAAAATTTCAAATTCAATACAGGATCTTAAACTGTAAACAATAAATAATGAAACCGTTACTCTCATCCGAGTTACACAGGTTGCATACAACCAATTATTGTAAGTAGTAGATCACAGGTCTATGGGACTTCATTAGTATTTTTGGCGAACAAGAACAATTACGAGCGATTACATCATTCTAAGTTTCATAATTTGTCCTCCCAACTATTGGAAATTGCACTGCATAAATTTGTTGTACTAACATGACACCAGTTTTTTTAAATGTATCTGCATACATCAATGCACTTTAATAGTTGATCAACTGGATAACACGATCTGATTTTCTTTAATTAAAGCATATTTTTGCACTTAAGGGAATGGCATTAATTTGGAATTTTGTTGCATTAAGTGGATAGTTATTCCGTTTGACGAGCATCTACATATCAATATCATATTTAAATATGAATATGATAATTTCAAATTAATAAATTATTATAACTGTGCAATGCCGTTTCTATTTATTCGCTTCCAATTTTTGGCATAGCAGACCTCTCATACAAATAATAATATAGTATCAAGTTACTAAAAGTAATATACTTACTGAGATTTAAATGTCAATAAACTCATCTCCAGGTAAAGAATGCACTGTACTAAATTTCAAATGAGAATGCATCAGATGAATGGCACTCTAAACTCAATACTATGAATATATAAGTTTGTTTGACTGCTCGTGTTTTATAATAATTGTGTTCTAGATAATTCAAATAAACGTAGATCAACCATCTTTGTCCACTATTTATCGGTTTTCTTTTTATATTTTCAGAATTCATACCGAATGTCAGACTAACTGGAAAAATCGATGTCATTATCATTAAAGAAAAATAGATAAAATATAGTTCATAGACATGCCATTTGAGTAGGAATTAAACTGTAATTCTATTGTAACAATTCACATTTACAGTTTGAATGAGATGTAGGATCCATCGCGCAACAACATTTCTAGCAGTAAACGTTGTAAAAATCGACATTTTCGCTTGGAAATGGCTAGTAAAACAACCAAGAGAGTTTTATGTAAGCGCGGGGTAGGTAAGCGTTATAATGGCGAAGCTTTGGGGAGCGCGAATGGCATTTCTTGCAAATGAAAAAGTAAACGGGTAAAAGGGCTGATCGACGTCAGTCGAACTGTCAAGTGTCGGAATGAAATAAAAAGTCTCGGCTGCGGTGACGATGAGTGGCGTCGGGCCGGCACTCGCTATCAAATATTGACAGGTCGAAGAAGGTGGCGTGCCATACATTTTTAATTAGTGCCGGTGACGTGGAGCAGAGCGATTATGCAAATTCCGGTGCCGGCGCAGCGGGCTGTGGAAGCCGGAATGAAATTTTCCACCCCATTGGAATTCAATGCGATTAGCGGAAAGCGCAACGTAGTGCAGGCTTGGATCTCACGTGATTTAGATAATTGTTACTTTTGTTGTTTGCATGCACTTGGCCGAAATAAATTTCGTCTTGTAAATGCTTTGCTGGCTTTGAATTTAATGAGAGGGTGTCACGATTCTCCCAGGAACTTGGCAATTTAGCGTCCGCTTTGCGGTTCTGATGTGAAAAATCAAGTTTGTGACTTGTTTAGATCGTCTAGCGCCTTACACATTATCAGTACATTTTATTGCCTCGATGTCATTTGGTATTACAATCACTCCAGTTACTACAAAGAACATTAAGTTCGTCTCTGATCGAGCCAACAACTATGATGTCATCTACATATACGTATTGAAAGAAACCAAAAGCTCGGTTGACCATAAACTTCCATCATACCCATCAACCACACGTCTAACAAAACTGAGTACGTTCAATTCCGATTATGTACCCACTGCTCAACCACTTGGAGGAAGTTAGTACGATAATGACCACACAGCAAGCTTTACGGCAAGTCATCGACCGTCACCAAAACAAATGGTGACAAGAAGAGATGGCTCCCGTCCGCACAATGCTCAAGGGAAGGAAGTCCTGACCTGGCGGGTAATGCTATATAATAATTAGGGTTGGGATGACCAGGCTGCGAATGAGATTTTATATCAGTGCGGCAGTGAGCGATGTCCGAGGGCTGCTATGATTTCTACGTCATTAATTACATTTGCCCTTGCATGTGTGCGAGCGCGAGGTGGAGCAGGAATGCGAGTAGACACTGGGTGGAGCCCTTATCATTCCGAGCGTGCAAAAGCTTTCGAATTTATTGTGAAATTGGCAAACTGTGACGGCGGTCGTCAAATCCTATGAAATGTTACTTGGTCTTGCACAACCGATGATGGATGGATTGGGCACTACGATTTTTAATTCTGTTTTGTAATAGTTTTATAGGTGCTTTAAGAAACCATTTCTTTAAACCTATTGAAAGGTGTCAGGATTAATTATGTTAAATATGACAAGACAGTGTGACATTTATAAACAGCCACTATAAATTACACAATAATCAAATAAAGCCAACAGGAAAACTTAATTGAAGAAGAAAAGTTTGTAACACCTACATCTAGCGGTCTGTTAAAATTAGTGGGGTAAATGTAAAACAGGCACTTTGTAAATGCATACTGTGTAAATTCATTAGGTTATGAGTATGAAGTTGTGTAGACAATTAATAATTGGAAGACAGAACTTAGCGAGTGCAAAAACGCTTTATTTACATTCTTAACCTTGTCTTGTTCTGCTGATGACAAATACAAGTTCCACTCATGTTCCCCGACGTTGTTTATAAAAAAGGCCACAATCTTAGCTTGTCAGAGAAACGGACGATATGTGCTTCAAATATTCAGATCGACCTCGTTTTTAACATGGCAATTTGTAGCGCATTCCGAGCTTAATATATCATTTCGAGTCTCTGTACCGCACTTCGGTCTAAAATAGGAAATATCGAGTACCGTAGGACAGTATAGACCACCTTGTCAGGCTCTTGTTAACAACTGTAATATCCAGAAACCCGCAATGAATTATTAATTATTTGAATTTTACGACGAGCACACGTGCGACATCGACATTGCCCATAATTCGTTGTAAAATACCCGCGGTAAAAACCAAGTCGTGCCTATAAAGTTTACTACCAAAGGTGGAATTCTTCGGAAAGAGCGAGAATTCGAACGGAGTCGTTTGGTGGCAGCGCGATAGCCGGGAACAAAGGTACGGTCGCCTTTTTGCACTATGTAAAACTCATCGGAATCACTTTAATTTCCAGACAAGTGGTCCCGAGAGAGTGACGACGCCATTCGGGCGGTTGGAGAGGTCATTCAGGACCTATTTTACGGCCATAAGACAGTATACAGCGCGGGATTCGCGGTTAAGACCAAGTAACGGCCGGGATATAAACTTTATAGCGCATCACACATTCGACACCAGTTACCTTAATAAAATACTCTTTTACTGTGATACATGATTATTTGGGTTTAACCGTATGGTAGATCGAAACTGTAAAAACGTTGTGGCTTTACTACCGGCGCACACAACTTTTGATAGACCTTTTCTGTGATTGTGCATCCCCAAAAAGCAGGAAATCTTTTAGATCTAACAGGATGCACCAACACAGGTTGATATGATACAGGAATAGTTGTTTATTCATACAAACACATCTCACAGTAATCATTTTCAGAAATTTGTCAACGTTAGGCATGAATAAAAAAACTAGACTATGTTAAGGCTTAAAGTATAAAAGTTTAAATAAAGAACAGTTTTTCAAGCAGTAACTTTTTAATTTCCAATTCGTTTACTTTCACTTTCTTTCACTTCTAGCTCTCACAACAGTCACAGCGTGCCCGGCCCAACTCCACTTCCGTCTAGCTGCTCTTTCTCCCACGTCTACCATGCCTCTTACTTTTCTTATTATTTTATTTGTAACCCTTATCTTTAAACGGTACACTCAATATTCTATTCTCAATCATCCTTTTTCATTTTTTGCAGTTTTCGTATTACTTTCTTGGCAACGACCAATGCTTCCATAGGACCGCAGGACCGGCATCAGTTGTGTTGTTTGCGAGCTCGAGCAACACACGAAACCATGTGAGCAACACACCGGACTTCGGGCGACAAAAACAAAATAATTGGCAACGATACATGCCGTTGCTGTACTCTTCTATAGTCAGTCCCAATACTCGCAGTGCACCGTTCCAAGCATTATTACTTCCTTTTACTATAAAGGAAGTATTGGATTCACCCCAAAAATTCGAAATTGAGTTTTCAACAGATCTTCACGTTTTAGAGTCCCCTGATCCCAAAAAACATATTTTTTTTCATTGGTCTGTGTGTCTGTCTGTCTGTCTGTCTGTGTGTCTGTGTGTCTGTCTGTGAACAGAATATCTCAAAAACGAAAAGAGGTATGGCGTTGAAACTTCATATATAAGTTTTGTGTACTATGTAGATGAGACAGCAACAGGGTGTCTAGCAGATATAGCATTCAAAATTCCCGTATAATTCCCGTATTTTCCCGGTCATTTTATTAGGATTCCCGGATACTTTCTGGTCTTCCGGTCCGACTTTTTCGGATAATCATTTAAAAAAAAAAAAAAACAACGACCTGTCATCGCGCGTCCCGTACATTTTTGCAATTATTCCGGATAATCCGAAAATTTTTACGGAAATTTCGCTTATTATTTCCGTAAAATGGCAAAAATTACTGCAAATTCCTTTTGATAAAAAAATTCCCGGTTGCCTAAGAAATTCCCGCATATTTCCCGCATTTTCAAGGGCACTTTCAAATTCCCGTATAATTCCCGGTTTTCCAGGAATTCCCGGTCGCTAGACACCCTGAGCAAGCTTTTGAAGAAAATCGCATAACCGGAAGTAGGTGTTTACTCTTGTGATTTTTCAGTTTTTTTCGATTTTTTCAAAAACGGCTCTAACGATTTTTTTTAAACTTTACATTTTTACTAAATTTTTAATGTGTATTGATGTGAAATAGGTGATTTTCCAGTTGAATACTTCTAAACTGGGTTTCTTTTGTTTTTTTTTTCTATTTTTTTTTTATTAACTCCTATTTTAAATAAAACACCCGGTATATTATTACATTTTTGAATTCACCTTAAAATTCTAGAGAAAATTTGTCTCTTCAACTAACGCTCTATTTTGTACCGTTTTTGTAGTATTTGTAATTTTTGAAAATTTTTGACAAATGGCTAAAAATTAAAAATGAAATTTTTGACTAATTATAAGAACACTGTAAAAGGAAGTTGTGTGAGTGTATCACACCAGATTTTTAGTTTACTAATGCGTGCATTTATCTGGTGGCTTGTGATTTGTGTACCTGACCTTATATGTACAGTGTGGTCCATTAAGTGTGCAACAAATGGGAAATTTTTTTATTAGTTGTACAATCGAAATTTAAATATTGCCAAAAGTTAGTGCATGTTTGATAACCATATCAGATGCCATTAGAATGGCTTCAAGTCAAACAATATACAGGGCAGGACAAAAGATATGAAATTCGTTCAAGAACAAAGTTACCTTATTTCAAAAAATATAGCAAAATTTTATTGGGAAAAGTTGTTTAGAATCAAAAGTTATGCTCAAATACAAAGTCACGGCCTCCTATTCGAATTTTGATTCTTTTTTGGAAACTTTTGTATTACCTCCGTATGATACATATTTTTATTATTTTGATTTTATATGTATTTAAAGTAGCCACAACCACATCCCTTTTAAATAACTTTTAGCAACTTGAAGCGTATTTGTAAAATTTACTTGGATTTATATTTTTTTAGGTAAGCGTCCACTTCATGTTTGTTGCAACGATATTTAACAGAACTTTAGAATTTCGCAAATATTTTTTTTAACAAGGCAAATGCTTTACTAATAATAATTTACATATGAAAACTCTTAATAAAATCAGAATAATAAAAATATGTATCATACGGGGATAATACAAAATTTTACAAGAGAGAGAATCACAATTCGAATAGGAGGCCGTGACTTTGTATTTGAGCATAACTTTTGATTCTAAACAACTTTTCTCAATAAAATTTTGCTATATTTTTTGAAATAAGGTAACCCTATTCTTGAGCGAATTTCATATTTTTTGTCCTGCCCTGTATATTGTTTGACTTGAAGCCATTCTAAGGGCATCTGATATGGTTATCAAACATGCACTAACTTTTGGAGGTATTTAAATTTCGGTTTTACAACTAATAAAAAAATGTCCCATTTGTTGCACACTTAATGGACCACACTGTATACTTACCTGTGCTGATATCTGCGTATCACATTCTTCTTCTTCTTCTTCTTCTTATAAGCCTTGTTGCGCCCAGTATTAATCATAAGACTTCTTCCTCTGTTTCCATTTTCTTGTATTTTGTGCATTTCTCATATACCTCAGTCCTGCCACTCTTTATATTTCGTCTTACCACCTTGTGTTTGACTTTCCTCTTCTTCTTCCATAGTCTCAATCGCAAGATCTTGGCATCCATCGGTCATCTTCTATGCGCCCTATATGCCCAGCAAAGTCCCATTTTAGGTTGATATTCTATGTATGATGTCAGTTACCTTTGTTTTTTGCCTAATCCAATCATTTTTCTTTTTGTCTCTTAATTATATTCCTATCATAAATCTCTTCATCGTCCATTGGGGTGTTTGCAACTTATTTACTATTGTTTGGTGAGGGTCCATGTCAGCAAAGGCAGCACGCATTGGTCAAAAACGTTTGCTCTGATGTATCGAGGAATATTTTTTTAAGAATATATGCCAGTTGATCAAACACAAGCCATCCTAGTCTTCTACTTTGTTCTATTTTTACTTTCCCATACCCATAGGTATAGGGAAGTCTTGGAATCATGAAAATTTTGGAAATCGAGATTTTCACAGAAATATCCGTTTTGGGCCTCTAGGAACCCAAAAAAGTGGTTTTTAAAAAATGTCTGTCTGTGTGTGGGTGTGTGTGTGGGTGTGTGTGTGTGTGGGTGGGTGACGCTCCTACAGCCGAAAGTATTGCTCCGATTTTGATGCGCTTTGGAATGCGGGGGTGTATCGAAAATTCATCGACAAAATAAGCTTTTCAAAAAAATCTGAAACCGGAAGCGGAAGTTACGCATGTTTTTTTGGTATCACTGTTTTCGTGATTAAAATTTTGAAAAGTTTATCGCGGATAACGATAGAGGGTCATAAGACAAATCTGTTAGTTTTTTTCCGAACTCGCTAGGTTTAAAATGAAGGGCGCTATGATTTTTTGAAAATTTTGAGTTTAACGCCCTATTACTCAAAAACGGATGAATCGATTCAATTGATTTTTGTTTTCTAAATAGTATATGAAGGCTAACATGAGGTGATATAAAAAGTGTTTTGAAAAATATTAAGGGGCCTAAATTACAAATTTTCAAAATTTTGGAAATTTTCTAAAAATCATTTCTCAAAAACTGCCCACAGGAATTTGTTTAAACTTCATACACTGATAGACCCCGAAAAGGGCTATCGATCTGTTTTTTAAAGAATCTCATGAATTATCTGTGGCGCCCTCTACGAAGCTTTGAAGTTTGAAAATTTAAACCCCTTTAATTAATAAACAAAACAAGATAGGTAGCTGGGGTTTTCACTGGATTGCTCAGTGCATAATGGAGCATATGAATATGCAAAAAAATATTACACTCGTGGATATATGTAAGCGCACCGGCCCCCTCCCCCCTCTATTTTTGAAAAATAATTTTTTTATTCTAACGGTTGTTATATTTTTGCGTTAAAGAATCTTTTTCCGCGAAAATAAAAAAATCGATTTTGTATGCCCTAGAAAATATAATTTCCAGGTACTTAGAAAATTTCACCTCGGTGCTACAGCCGTTTTGAGGAAAATAATACATAATAGCACAGTGGCGGCTTGTCCACTTGGCGCCATCTACAGAAGCTCGGTGGTCACGTTTTGAACTACACATCTTATAACATAAAATCGTAGCTCTCTTTGTTTGCGTGTAACTATGTTTGTTCGCTATCTCCTCCGAAGATACTGGACCGATTAAGTTGTACGATGGCTTAAAAGTTTGCTAATTTTCAGACTTATTTAATTAACTTCTCTAGGCAGCAGTATAATTTAATTAACTTCTCTAGGCAGCAGAGCGGAGCGCCTATCGCTGTCTACTATTAGCTCGGGTGCGCGCATTATTCAAACAGGAGAGTGTGGTTCTGCGGTAAGCGTGCTGGCCTATCACGCGGGAGCCCCGGGTTCGATCCCGTCGATGCATCTTTTTTTTTAATTTATATTAATGAATCTCTCTTAATTTTGCTAACCGAAACGTAGTTCGGGTGACTCACTAGTTCTTTTATATTTACCCGCAATTTACGTGAAAGTGTAAACGCTTATCACGGTGAAGACGTGAGTCATCGAGTTGAAATTTTGATATGTTGTAAAGACTGTTGAATAAAGACGATATGAACAGTTTCCAATATGGGAAAGTCCAGGGAGGTAGTCACGTACACTTTTTTGTAGCTATGTTCTCAGGTGGCAGTGTCCTGTGACTAGTCCTACCAGCCGTCTAATCTGAGTTCGTCCTAGATGGTAGACATCAGTTGTTACTCTACGAGAAGGATTTTACAGCCCACTGTACCTTGCTATAACTGATCACTTTATTAGCTACCTTCCACTCGTCCCTCGCAGGTCTCTTCGAGAAGTTGCTAGGGACTGGTTCTGATGTCATGTCGGCCTGATCAACCATCAGTGCTAGTGAATAATATATTAGATGAAAATTATTTCGAAGTCTTATTTATTTGGGTACATCTCTTCTCACTGGCTCATTTTAATCCCGTGCAAAACAATTTGAATTTTAAAATGTTTAGCCCTCCAGCGGAAAAACTATGAACGATGTCCGTGACTTCTCGAGGTTGTCGGAAATAAAAATCGTAGTAGTTTAATTTTTTACAATACTTTATTGATGTACTACATTAATAGAGTAACTCCACAATACCCACTCTGTCTGGTAACTTAGTACGTTATATCCCTAAAATAATAGTCTTGTAACTAACTGTTACACCAGTTTTCCACAAATCTTTTTACTTAGTCATAGCCGTCGAAGACCACGCTGACGCTTCTTTCCATGATTCAAAAGAGTAGTAAGTGATAAAGATAGCTCTAAGCACAAAGAGGGTACGATGATACGAAAGTGTTTTCCATTTTACTTTGGCAAGGAGTCGAATGTTATTATCGATTGAGTTTTGCCCTTTTGGACGTAATAATGACGAATAATATGATTTATAATTTATTCTTTGTTACTTATGAGTACAAATTCATGTCAAATTTAATATCCAAAAAACTGTTTGCTCCAAGTTGAAACATTTGCTAGAGAAATAATAAATTGTTGTTTATTCTAATTTAATTATATTTTAAAGGAATTATTTCCCTATTCTGAAATAAAAATACAGAGTGTGTTTTAATATTATTGACAAAAGAAAACTGAAGATTCTATGTTCCAAAATAAGGTAACAATGCTCTGCCGAAACTTTTCCTTTATTTTCTCATGGCCACAGTCTTTAAATTTGCGAAATGTTGTTTGTTGTAACATATAATAGCATAAATATTACGCATAGTTAAAACGTCATCTAAGCGCAGCCGTACATCTTATTAAGCTTAGCAATGTCGATTGAGCTCAAACCATCACTTTGGCCAATATTGGCATTTGGATCCTAAAACAGAGTAATGTTACAGATACAGGATGTTCTCGAAGTGACATTTCGACTGTTTTAGTTATATATTGTTTCAGAACCGTTTAATGTTAAAATTTGATAGCAATTTACCTTGGGAACAATAGTAGGTTGTCCGTTAGAAGAGAAGGCATACGCATCGTAGTGCATTACACTGTTATAGTCGTACTGTTCTCCAAAACTAGTAATCATGTCAGATCCATACTTGTCGAAGTTGTGCTCAGTCCCTGAAATCGTTACACTCATAAGTCCGTGAAGTTGAAGGAAGCTTGCCTCTACATTGCTGCGTTTATCGTACTACAATCCATGCACCTCACCTGACTGAATATTTTGCCAGAGAATGTCCACCCAATCGTCTCTCTCGGTCGCGCTTTGCTGGTGGTAAAATCCGGCAGCGTGCAGGAATTCGTGTACGATGGTACCGTACCAAATGCACCCATTGCGTTGCAAATTGAGCTCCTGGCTACCGCCCAGACGTCCAACCCAGGACCAGCAACCTGTGTTTTGACCCTTTTTTCGATAGAAAAATTGGTTAATAACATAATTTTTGGATGCTCAACAGTGACTTACGGTTATGTAGACGTAGTCGGTCTCGCTGGATGTTCGTGGACGAACAGTAACACAAGTTTTGGCATACTCGGTTGCCAACGTGTTGGCAATGAACTGCTTTTCAGATTCAGCTGTGAACAAAAGAAATGTTAGTGTACACGGATTATGTTTTAACATGACTAATATTAACAAAGCCGAATTTTAACATACATGAACGAAATAAGAAACGAAGTCTTAAGAAACGGAAGAAAAGTAGACATCGCTACAGCCATTTGATTAGTCTCTTCATTTCTCCAAACCATGATGTAAATATTTAAAAAGATATCGAAGAGCTTACTAAAATCGTTGGAAAACTCGAAGGGGACTACCCTGTTGGGCCATCGCAGACGTGTATCGGTAACTCCATTTCGTTGACCAGGAGCAAGCAGGATGTCACCTTGGTATTGACCACTAAGCTGCCACATATGCTGTTTGCTTGCTGGAGTCCATGACGCCAGGAGTGCAGCTGAAAATTTCAAAGAACGTTAAGTTGCTGAATCAAGACCTTGAGATTATTTATTTCATGCATTTAAAGTCTTTAGCATACCTTGTTGGGGGTTAAGAGGTTTAGGATAAGATAATGGCGTAGCTGCTGCCAGATGCAGAATTACTCCCGCGGCTATATACTGTGCAAACTTCATGATTGGTTGTCAGCGAACGACTTTGAAAGACTAGACCTTTCTCCGTATTTATACCCAACAACTGGCAATAACAAGTAAACAATGCCCCTTATGTTCAAGCGGCGTGAAAGTGTTTCGATTCTTTATTCTGATTTCACGATAACAGAGATAAGATAAAGAAGTAAAAAGCCACTTTTAAAATCAATTGTCTTCTTTTGGTTTTAACTGAT
This sequence comes from Agriotes lineatus, assembly GCA_940337035.1. Taxonomy (NCBI): domain Eukaryota; kingdom Metazoa; phylum Arthropoda; class Insecta; order Coleoptera; family Elateridae; genus Agriotes; species Agriotes lineatus. The sequence continues at coordinate 50,833 of CALNHX010003054.1, forward strand.
ATCATTGGCCAAACAAGGACTGCAGTTTTGACTATTGCATACCCGAATGCTTAGTGTATTTGTTACCGGAGAAATTAGAAATCCGAACATTTCAGTTTAGACTAACCCAAACGCAATGCTCCTATTGCCCACATGAACTATGCAAATTATAATTCTCGGTTAAATTATGAATCACTGATTTTCGCAAAAGAGGTTTCAGTTTGGCCTAATATTTTCATGAAAAACTAAAAATAAATTAAATCGTTTAAAACAAACTAGATATACGGAATTTATTTAGGACAAACTTGTTTCTGTGGGTATCTCCGGACCTGCATACATGCCATAATGCTGTTAAAGTTGAGTTGAAGTGCCATATCGTATTACAAGAGAAAACAATAGTTCAAACCAAAAAAACAGCCCCTTATTTGCCCCAGCTAACTTTTAGTCGAGACAAGGGCGATTCGAAGTACCTGAAATAGATTTGTTAGCTACCTACTTTAAAGTAGGAGTACGTCAAGAATTAATTAGGTTGAGGGCGCCACAGGGTTAAAATCTAAATCTAGGTCTTCACGACATCTCTAACCTTAAAGAAACATCCACGGAGTCATAGAAAAGATGGTGACGTGGATTTCGGTTACTTACCAATACACCCAATAATATTTAAATACTGTAATGAGCACACCAAGTTGTAAGATATTTTGGTGCTGTAATCTTAGGACTAATTTCAACTAATTATTTTCTTCTGTGACTTCACGCGAATACAAACTAATATGAAGCAATTGACTTCAAGTATGCAAATGACAGCCAAGGCGGCATTCTAAATTTCCTGAAGGACATTCATATTCGATATAAAACCGATATTTCGGCAACCGACTATAGACGGATAAACGGTAAAATACGGAAATGCTCAATGTTAATATGCAGAGCATAACTTAATAAATCTTAAATATCATCGAGTTGCCCTGCGGCCGGCACTGTTATGCTTGCAAAAATACCACAGTCCCGAATCAAAGCAGCTTTACCACCTTCCGTAAACTTTAATAACGCACGAAGCCGCCTTACAGTAGCTTGTGGAGTCAAGTACGTTACATCTTCGCTGGTCAAAAAGCTAGATTTGCAGCTCACCGGCTTCGTTAATCCCCTCGCACGGGGTGTAACGATAGAAAAGGGTATTTCTTCAAGGAATTTTGCAGATGTTATTAATGGACAGGAAGCTGCTCACATATTTGCGAAGTGCTTTCCCGACGCCAACCCAGTGGCCTTACGGCACCCCTACCTAGTTAGAATTGAATCATGAATCGAAATTTACAAAACTATATGAGCAGGGCCGGTTTAGCCTGAAATAAACGAGAACTAACTAATTTTTGCAAGCTAAGTTACGAATAGAAATTAACTTAAAAATGCCTCAATTAAACTGGAAGAAAAATTTTATTCAGACAACGAAAGACCGAGATGCTCAATCTCCTACACACTTTACGGTATTGACAAGGCAATACAACAGTTTACTGGAAGAGGTAAGTAGATCGATTTGAGGCTATGTGTGTCAGATACTTTTTTATGTAAGTTTTGGAGGTACAGTGGATTAAAACAAAAACGGCCTTGCAATATCCACGCATTAAATAATTTGACATCATCCACATGAACGGAAATAAGAAACTGATTGCAAAGTCAACCCAGAACAATGTACGTTATTCTTTGCTATTGATGAAGTATTTTGAAGCGAGTGACGCGGCTCATCGAACCATCGGGCATGCTGAAAGAGACAGATTAATCTCTGAAACTAGCAAAAACCTTCAAATATAAGAAAGCAGATAATCAACTTGTTTTTATTAATATGTGAAGGTTGTCATATAAAACGAACAAAAAGAAAGAAAGGTTTTGTTTCCCGACCAATTTTGCATACACAAATGAATAGCCGTTGTCAGGTCTATCTGATAGACAGGCAGTCTCAATGTGATAGAAACAAAAAATGCATACTGGTATATCAAGATCACCTGGCAAAATGCGTCATTCTGAAAGCTCTTCAAACTAAAACGGCCGAAGAAGTGGCTATCACTTGCATTGCATTCGGATAGTGGTCGCGAATTTGTTAATAGAATGATCAATGAATTGAGGGAACTTTGGCCAGAACTAAAGCTAGTACATGGTAAACCGTTGAAAAGGCTAATTAGGATATGGAGAACATAATAGCTACGTGGCTAAAGCATAATAATACCTACCCAAAAATGAAGCAATGCTTTCGGGAATTAGCATGTCTCTCTACAAAGGCATGTTTGGTATGGAGCCTAGAGTGGAGTTGCGTACTACTCAATTAAACGCTGAAATTGTCAATTGCCTACATACCAAAGAAACTTAGAGAAAGTTACACAAAACTTCAACAAAAAAAACCTTGAAAGTGAACAAGCTGTGGGTATGGAGAAAGTTGACAACTACGTACATGACGAAAACGATGGTGATTACAATAATGAAGGGAGAAATATGGCAATAGCTAGCAGATCCAGCTGCTCGTTCACTAGAAAAGCAGACCAAGGAGAGTTAGAGATTAAACGACAAACTGTATTCATCAGCAAAAATTGGGGATAATGCCATAGATGAGTACTAACTACCGGAGGTTGATAAAGCGAGAGGAAGCTGCACAAAATCTCAAAACGGTTGTTTAAAACAATTGTATGGCCCATCAGGATTTGAAATTGAGCAGTTTGTGTAGGAATAAGGAGACTTAAGGTAGCCACCAACATTTTTTCTTGATGCTCCTTTGATATTAAAAATGATATGTTTTATATAATATTGATAAGGTTAAAGCTCCACGTTATTTTGCCTTTAAGTTTATGTTTATAATTAAATATTGATCCATTAAATTGACCTATTTATTTATTTCGAATATTTACAATTATTTCTGCTTGCTTCTGTAGATGCACTTGACTGAAAATCAGAGCGGATTCCTTTTATCTAGATTGCTTATTCTGAAATTTGATGTTCCTATTTTAATTATGACAATTCTAAACTTCTGTCAAATGTTATGTCAAAATAGTTTTTGAAAATTCAATCACAAATACTTCATCGTTACATTGGTCATATGACAATCTCAAATAGTAAGCACTCTCTTAATTAAATTAATTTACATTAATTTTTATTTTATTTCGGTTCTTATATAATACTTGAATTCATTTACCTTTTATTGACCTTAGCACTCTTCTCTGATCAAACCAATTCGTATAACTCTGCAACTGCTCACACCACAACTGCTCCACTCAAAACAACGATGAAGGCCTCCACTGACAACCAAGCTACCAAAATGTCCAGAATCAAGACCCGTATTAACCCAGGAAAAATTAGTTTGCCCCAGGAATCAGTCTACACAGCTCCCTCACAGCACAGATCCAAACAGACCCCAGTTGTAGTTGTTCTTCTTTAATATTCAATCCAAATTACTCTTTTGAAGTACGCTACAGCTCAGCAACAAGAATCCCGACCAGAATACAAGCTACCTCATTTGACAAGCCCCATAAACATGCTCACTCTGCCAACGACTTCCTTGCAATTCTCTTCTCTTGTAAATCGTTTGTTGTAATCCAATTCAATTGATGCAAAACGCCAAATGTAATCCCACAATAAACTTAATTCAGTATTGTTTTCTTTTGTAGATCAGAACTGCTTTAGTTTGGCATTCTCACCATATTCTTTATCTTACCCCATTTTAATCTGCTCACCTTCTATACGTTTAGCATTTTATTTTATTTCTTGCGCACCACGCGAATTTTATCTTAAACTAAAACCCTCTTATACACCAAACATACTTAAACTTTTAAAAAGTTTTTTTTAAATTAATTTCTTATTACACACATCGGTTACATCTTTTCGTTTCAAAATTCTATAGTACCGTGTGTCCACAGGGTTTCGCACCATGGAATCAGAGCAACGTTAATTTAGCCCAAAGATCAGCTCTTGCTTTTACGAAACATCTTAATAACAAACCCTATTATATTTATTTTTCTGTGGCAATAAACGATTAAGTCGTATTCAATTTGACATGCGGTGTTAAATGCTACTTTTGCAGGTTAGGTTTTGCGTCAGTTTTGACACAGATTGACGCAAAACCTAACCTGATAACCTCGAATTTGACATTGACTTACAGTGCCACCCACATATTATTCATACGTTGTATAACCAAAACCATTAAAAAACGTTTGATCATTTCAGAAGGCACAATTTTAATGGTCAATGCTTAGCAACCGTTTGACCATCAATTGTCACCGAAAGAGTAGATCTTTAAATTAAACTAGCATCACTCCAGCGCCATGGTGCGTAGTCTCGTGGACGCACGGTATATCAATCAAAACAATCTCCTTAACGATCTAGCTTATTTTTCAATCCAACACACTATAAAATCTTTATTAATTGATTAACACCCATTATGTTCAATAGTCTATCTCGAAAAATTATTTGTCATCAATTTCCAATTTCATTTTAGATATCAAATTAAGTTAGAATCCTTCTGTTTCTCAATCAGCTTTATATAATAAAATTATAAATTTTATTTTCTTTACTAAATGCATCTTAATAATTTTAATATCCAATTCATATCTAAATTGATCATGATAATTTTGAATAACTATAATCTTTTAATTCTATTAATCTGATTTTTACCCCTGTACCAATATCATAACAATATATTTGTACGTATAGTTCATTAGTATTCAGTTTACCAAGTTATTTTATTTGAAGTTGCTCTTCCAGGAATACTGTTTACGTTTTGTTTGTACACACACGCATTATTGTTTTCTTTAATATTTGTAGATTTATTATAACCGTTTCTGAATTAAGAACATTGAAAATAAACGCAACGACTTTGTTCCATTGATCTAACGTTATTTCTAGTTCTTCCTGCAAATTTTAGGGCAAACTAAAACCTCGCTCTCGAAAATCAGTAATTCCTAATTCATTGACCATTTCGCCTTTAGCCTATAAAATTGGTGTGGTTGCTGTGGACAATAGGAGCTTTGCGTTTTACCTAGTTTAAACTAAAATATCCGAATTTCGGATTTGTCCGGTAACATATCTACTAACAAAAGATAATTGATTCAAAACATTTTCTAACCTAGTTATACACAATTTTAGAGTGTCAACTTTCTGTTGAATAAACTATAAGTTTGCCAAATAGGACATATAGTAAGAGCAAAACGAGTGTTCAGTAAAGATGCCTTTGGAATTTTGAAATCATGTGTACAATAACACCAGTACATTATACCAAATCATTGTCCCTGACATTTTATAGACAGTGGCTGACAGTAGTTAATACCTCAATATGATCACCAGTGGCGTAACTTCAAATTTTGGGCCCGGGGGCCGTGATCTTCACCGGGCCCCTTAATTGCCAAGTGTAAGTCCTATTCTTGCCAAAGCATTTTTGATTATCATTTTTCAATTATTTTTTTTAATTCATAAGTAGAAACATCAAAGCAAAATAAACAATAGCCAGTGTTTTTTCCGGACTCATTGAAATTTTATACGGGACCGAGTTTGGACCTGCCGGGCTTTGAACTTCAGGAGGCCCGTTGGGTTCCCTGAAGTTCAGGGCCCGGGAGCCGCTGCCCCCTTTGCCCCCTCGGTAGTTACGCCACTGATGATCACAATCGTGATCAAAACTTCCCGCAATAAACGCGGAAATACTTCCAAAGCTTGCAGAAGAGAATAAAACAATCATAACCTCACTTTGTAAGAAATTTCAAATGACAGCTTCATATTTTCTGGTGTTATAATACACACAATTTCAAATTTCCAAAAGAGCGCTTGAGGAACTTTCTTTTTGATCATACGATATTTAATCGATACATTAGGTGTGTTTGAAGTCCACATTAGCATTAACGAAAATGAGCGCTACAACGTCTCGCTTTAAATGTTTTCGCCGGTCTCTTGAGCTACATTGTTACCTCAATCTTTTAAAGTCCTTCAAATTATTTAGCAGGCATTTTCTTAAAACTTCAAAAATATTTGTGGCTTCAGCAAAACGGTGCTTCCATGAATAATACGAAAACAATTAAAAACCCATTTCCTGTAATTTTTTTCCAATATGACTGTTAGAAAATATAATAATACTCGTTGATTAAACAGATTGTCAAATTCTCTGCTTTTAAATATTTTCGATTCTCTTACAAAAGGTAAAAATTTTGAAAATCTAGAATAAGGAGATTGGATAGTAACTACAATATTAATAAGAAAGATTTTATAACAACTAAAAGCATTGCTATAATAAACTAGGTATGCTAATGAAACAATTTCACAATTTAGATTCGAAATTATTTATTTCCGGAAGGCTGCTTTGAGATCAAAGTTTGAGTACTCACATAATTGCTTTTGAAAGATTAACGCTGAAGCTTTAACTGATAAAAACACAATAGAGGTAATTAGTAGCATGGATTTTTGAACGCTAATATCAGTAAAAATAGTCAAGTGGAATTATAGAATAGAATTCATTATCTTGGCGTCATTATATATAAATAAATATAAACAAACATATCAAGGATTTAGACTATCACTTAGTCAATGTCATATTTTTCATAATTGAAGAAATTAAATAGAAGAAATTCCATTATAACGCTGTAGTAGATATTTCAGCAGTATTCTGATACTACAGGAAGGTCAAAGTGACAAATACATGATACATCATTATTACGTCATTGCACAGTGCAACCACTTACAACTCGACGAGTCCAAAATGTTCATTTCATCGTGCCATGTGAAAAACGTTGCATGAGGTTACATAAACTTAATTTGGACCCTCTTGTATGACACATTTGTTGTTTGGGTTCGTTCGCTCTACAATAAAAGAAGAGGTGGGCTCAGTTCAGTGGCGGTGTAAGAGCCCCTTGGGCTCCTAAGCAAATATTTAAATGCCCCCGCCCCCTTGTAAAAAGATTTATATACTTGATGAATTGTATATTTATAATTATAGTATACAAATTAAACGTTTAACAAAAATAAAATAACATCCTGTTATAACTAACTGAAATAGAGTAGTAAATGCCTAACATTTAACACATTTTATAACTAACATATCTAACAAAATATCAATTAAAAATGTAAAACTACATAAAATCTTCAAGGTGGTATAGCCACAAATACACAGAAACGTGATGGATAAATATCTACCTAGGTAAAACTAGTAAAATAAAATAATATTCAGGTAAAATCCTAAGAACCCACGTCAAAATAGGTAACAAATACCTACTTAGTATTTATTTGTATCACTAATATCTTCTGTAAAACGCCGTAAAAATAAATTGATCAGAAATTAAAAAATATATCTTTTTCTACTCCTGTAACTAAAATGCCATTTAACATACTAACATACACGTCGCTAAGTGACCTTTTAATCATGCCTTCATAACCTATGACTAAAGAGCCTCTTAGTCATGAGCTGAAGTTGACAAGGATGTTTTAGTCATGGGGTGAAGTTAGGTTCAAATAGTATTTGCTTTATTAGCCACAGCCAAAACTAAAATCAAGTTAGTTTCCAACCGTCACTTTGACGTTTGTCAAGCATAATTCAACCTAATATAATAAATGTCAAAATTTTAATGAAATAATATGATGTTATATTCTCTAATTTTGTGGTCGTAGAAAAAGTATAGTATGCAACTCGTTTTATAAACTTATTAGTCACTCATTTTATTAAACACTCGCTCCGCTGCGCTTCGCTCGTGATTAATAAAACTCGTGACTAAAATGACGTTTATAAAACTTGATACATAATATACTATTTTCTACTCCTGTAACTAAAATGCCATTTAACATACTAACATACACGTCGCTAAGTGACCTTTTAATCATGCCTTCATAACCTATGACTAAAGAGCATCTTAGTCATGAGCTGAAGTTGGCAACGATGTTTTAGTCATGGGGTGAAGTTAGGTTCAAATATTATTTGCTTTATTAGCCACAGCCAAAACTAAAATCAAGTTAGTTTTCAACCGTCACTTGGACGTTTGTCAAGCATAATTTAACCTAATATAATAAATGTCAAAATTTTAATGAAATAATATGATGTTATATTCTCAAAATTTGTGGTCGTAGAAAAAGTATAGTATGCAACTCGTTTTATAAACTTATTAGTCACTCATTTTATTAAACACTCGCTCCGCTGCGCTTCGCTCGAGATTAATAAAACTCGTGACTAAAATGACGTTTATAAAACTTGATACATAATATACTATTCTAGCATTGACAGCAAATTGTTCCACAAGATTTTTACAACAGGATCCCTATCGTAGAAGAAGATTTTTGCTCAACTGACAAAACCGAAAGGTCATGTAGCCTATCTAGGCTCGTAGAATTTCTTAAATATTGTTTTATTAGTTTCAACTTCCTAAATGATCTTTTTATTGTGGCTAATGTTACAGGAGAGTCAAGAATAAAACCAATGCAATAATAATCTCGCGAATTTTTTTTCGAGAACACTATATTTCTGTAGGAATAAACTTTTCACATCTGGAACACTCATCCTATCATTTAAATCCTCTTTTAGTAAGGAAATAGTGTTCACAAACTGAATGGCAAGATTATTATTGAGGACATCAAAATACTTTTTCTGAAGCAAATCACATCGGACCTGTTCAGCTTCTTGCATTCTTAAAACGTTTTTCGGTTCTAAAAATTCAAAAATGTTTGTTAGTTTTTCAATTACTGATAACTGAAAGTGGGGACTGAGGTTGCAGTGCTATCAATCTATACTCAAATGAAGTAGAAGTTATCGAGATATTTAATAAGAGAATACACAATTTACCGAGGCCCCCAAAGCAACGCTTATTCCCGCTTATGCATATCACCGCCACTGGCTCAGTTCTGATTGATCCGTCAGTTTGTACATAGTATAGGACTCGACTTGCAGATCGGATAGTCGAAATGAGGTAGTCGAGTATGGTTTCAAAGCGTTTTTTTAATTTGTAGCATGTTTATGTTATGAAAAGTAGCTTAGATACATTTTACAAATAACACAAATAATATCTCTTAAAAAAATAATTTAAACCACTGTAATATGTTTATACCTTTGAATATATCTCGCCGAGAGTTTTAAGACAATACCACCCACAACGGTTTTGCGCTCACGGTTCCCCAGATAAACAGCGAAATTATAAAAAAGTGTTCACTGGTTCAAAAGAAAACATGTTTTGAAATTGTTCTCTGAATCCCATTTTTTGGCAGTGGTCTATTATGATATGTTTTTCGGACTTTTAACACATGTGTTATAAAGTGAAGTGAGGTTATAAAACTAAAATTTCGAACTGGAACTGGGGTTGTAAAGTTATTCTAGTTACTTCTTGTGTTAGAGGTAAAGTGTTTTTTAAATAATTAAAGCGTTATCTAATGAATAAAGTCAAATGTGCACTATTATAATTACCTTTGACAACTGGCTTTGACAGTACTGGCTTCACAAACATTCACCTGTGCGTCAAGGGCATCTCTTTATTATGACATAAATTATAACTGTCATAAATGCAAAGCTTTGTTAAATCGACATTTATGGATTAATAACAGAAAATTTAAGGTCGTAGAAAAAATATTGTATGCAAACTCGTGCTAAAAGTGTTATTGCACTCGGCATGTTATGAAACTCAGCCTTCGGCTTCGTTTCATAATTTGTGTTTCGTGCATAAACATCAACTTTTAGCACTTGTTGCATAAATAGCTATTAGATACACTTACGTTTTTGTTGTCTGTTTCGATATATTTTCTCAAGAGAATTTGGCTATAGTTGTGAAGTAATTTTCTTGTCCAATGCCTATTTATAAAGCTGTATTGTATCTGAGCAAATCTTTATGGTAAAGCAACATTTTAATGGTGAGGATGGACAAAGAGTTACTTTATTCACTAGTAAATAGAGAAGTTAATAATCCATAGTAACTTACAAAATACAAATATGTTACCGTAGAAACTGATACACAACCAAGTAGTATGATTACACATTTAAAATTATTTATTCAATTTTAAAACTTATTTATACAATTAAATGTAGGCATTGGAAAAAGTTTTATATGCTACACGTGAATAAAGAGATTTTATCCATTCGGGGAAATTATCTCACTCGACAGTCTCATGAGCTTAAGTTTTGCCCTTATGGATACAATGCCTCTTTATTCAATTGGACCATACATAACTACTTTCCAACACTCCATCTATAAAGTTGTAAGTGCTTTATCCACTAAAGCCACGTTGCTAGAGTAACCCTTTAATGATAATAGTGGATAAAATTTACTTTATCTACCACAGTGTAAAATTGACTTTTAGTTGGCAATTTTAAGTTTGTAAAACAACTGTTTAATAACATGTTTTCATTAGTTTACGTCGTCAGCAGCAACGTGTTTAAAAGATTTCATTCGGCACGTCGTCAGTAGCAACGGTTTTAAAAATTTTAACCACGCAAAATTATGACCGTTTACAATTTACATTTAAATATTTTACTTATATTTACCGTGTTTTGTAGATTCTATCGTAGATAAAATATTGTACGATACACATGCGTAAAGCATCTTAAGTCACTCGCGGGGCTTAATACGCTCGCGCACTCGGGTATTAACTCTGCCCCACTCGTGACTATAAAGACTAGCACTTGTATCGTAAATTACTATTAATCACTACCGAATAAATTATTGTGGTTTTTGTAAATAAAAAAACATAGGAAATAACACAGTGTACTTTGGTAACTAACGATATCATTGTGTCAAACTGTCAAGTGTCAAGTTTTTTGGATATATTAAGTTAAAATTTTATTTAGGAAAAACCTCAATAATTGTATGAGTTGGAAAAGGCTATTTTTGTATTAAGTGCGCGAAATTAATGATTTTAGAAAGTGAGAACGAGGCGATAGCCGGGTCTAAGAGATATTGAGGAATTTGTGAAAACACATTTACCTCTTTTTAGCCCCTTAGGGGTAAATTTTTCAAAATTCACCTCGAACACATATTTGCACCTTTAGGGGTTGATTAGGGAAAAATCCTGAAATAGGTTTCTAAGCATTTGCATTGAAAATCTTTGTAAGTAAACAACGAGTGTAAGAGACACTAAGGAATTCGTAAAAACCCATTTTACCTCTTTTCGCCCTCTTAGGGGTTGAATTTCAAAAAATTCCTTCTTAGCACTACCTTACCTAACAAATTGAACCTTCCACCCAAATTTATAAAGTTCCTAATGCATACAAAGTCCATAAACTGTATTCTAGGACATTTGATTACTTATGTGCACATTTTCCGCCACCAATCTGAATACAGATAACTAGCAATTTAACCAATTCTGTTATTTCAACCCAACGTGCCTTCCGCGAGAGAACATTAGAGGCATTAAAATTCAGACGGAAAACTCAATTGGTGGAAATTCAGAATACATCATAGACATTACAAGACGTAGGAAATTCGTAACATTCCGATACCTAAAATAGCTAATTATCGTTTCTTTTACTAAGCGGGTTCAAATTAATTTTCCTGAACAAACGCGGTAGCTGTCGCAGAGTGTACAGGTTGGGGAAATTTCGATGTTTTCATAGGGAATCTCGATAAGTATAGGAGATGTGGAAAAATGGACCCCCATCCTCGATGTTTTTTCGAGAAAAACTTAATGGCTGAAACCAAAATGGGCTACCGTCTTTTGTTTTCGAGTTATAAACAAAAATTTAATTTTTCGATTTTTCGTTTTGTGACCATATTTCGCTTGTTCTGTGAATGTCATTTTATGGCAGTGGTCTATTATGATGTTTTTCGGACTTTTTCCACAGTGGAAAAAGTACGAAAAACATAACATATTTCGCTTATTTATAAAAATAGATAAAAGTAATTTGACGTTCTTCTGGAACTTTTTCGATACGAATTCAGTGAGTAGTCAGCTATTCAAAAAAAAATCTGAAATTCGAGTTATACCATAAGGTTGTATTTTTGTATATGGTATCATGAGTAAGAGGATTTTTTCCCATTCCAGTGATATATATCATAATATACAGATTGGTGGAGGAAAATGTGAACATAAGTAATCAAATGTGCTAGAATACAGTTTATGGATTTTGTATACGTTTGCCATAAACATACCTACATGCGATTAACATCTAGCATCCGCAGAATGAAAAGGTTTTGTTTTTAGAAAACACTGAATTCTAGGATACTAGATTTTAAATAATATATGTCTACTTCTGTCTAACGCATACAAAGCCCATAAACTGTATTCTAGCTCAATGGACTGCCTATGTTCGCATTATCCACCACCAACGTGTATAATATAACAGATACCACCCCTCATAAATTTGTAACACATAGATTTTTTATCGTCCATTTATTAGAAAGTTTTATTCCTGATACAAGTTTCTACATCTCAAACTAAAAATGCACTTGCCAAAATGTCAATATATTCTTTCGTATATGGTTCAAAAATATGAAAATCGTTCAAGAATAAAGTACCCCTATTTTTCAAAATAGACAAAAATGTTATTTGAAGAAGAATTAAAAGTAGGTGTCAGATATAAGGTCACAGTTACTTGCTTCGAAAACAATTTTTCTGGTTTCTCCTATTTAGTTCTTACCACCCTGTGTATTACCAAATGAAATACTTCAAAGTTATCTTATCAGCGGATACGATAAACGTGTACTGTCAAACTTGAGTTTCCCCTCACTTAGCAACCAGGATATTACGTGATTCAAAATTAGTGCTAACAAATTTAATTTTTGTGTCAAATTTTTAAATAATTTATTAACAAACAGACCAAATAACAATTTAAAATCAATTATAATTTTTAATAATGTTATAACAAATACTTCCAATTAACACTTTTGTGTATTTTGAAAAATAAGGTTCAATCCAGAGCTGGGCAAATTACTTTCAAAAAGTAATTAATTACTAATTACCAATTACCGCCCAATGTAGTAATTTAATTACCAGAGATTCAATTACTCACAGGAAATAGTAATTCAATTACCAATTACTTAGTAATTGTAATTGTACAACATCAATTACTTTTTCAATTACTTTCAATAAAAATTATTGTCATATAGTTGTATTTAGTAGAATTTTCTTGCAAGTTCCAACTATCATTAGTGTCGTGTCGATTCGTAATCGTTATCTAAAAATACTTAATTTTTATGTTTTGTTAACTATAGTAACCTACATATCACTTTTAAAGATTTTTTGATAATTAAATCTTCTAGCTACATGCACCGTTCACCAAAACCAAAAGTTTTTAGTTTGTTTTGATGTAAGATGTAAGTAAATACATAAATGCAAGGATAACAATTATACAGGGTGTCCCAAAAAAAATGGGACACCGATTTGGCATAGATTCCTTAGGTTATAATAAACCGATTAAACCTAATATACTTTAGTACTAAGTCCCTTCAGTAAGAAGTTATAGGGACTTGGAAGTTCAAATCTATATATTTTTTTATATTAGTTTCCACATAAGTTATCACTAAAGTTGAGCTTTTTGTCACGATTATGTATTTAGTTGCCGAGGCCCGAAGGGCCACACAAGGATTGAAATGGAACTCCCAGTGCCCAGGGGTAAATTGTTTTTTAAAATCGAGAAATCGCGAAGTTACAACATTTTAACCAACTTTTATAGGTTACGTTCACGTCGGTTGACGTTTACCTATCGCCCAGTCGCCTACAAAAAGTTGTAAAACAATGGATTACTTCACTGCCGATTTCTCGTATTTTATTTGACGATTTCAACGTTCTTCACTACCAATTAAAAAAAAAATTCGAATATGAAGAAATGTCGAATTTAATATTGGCTAGATTTTGTAATGATATTAGAAAAAATAGCACGCTGAATATGTTATAAATGTGATTTTTTCATGTTCGTGATAAATTAATCCACTCCCTTTGCATCACTCGCTCGTGAATTAAACGTTGAAAAACTTTCACTTTTCTTAACTTGTAGAACAATCTATTATTAAATACGCTTAACATGAGGCTGAATGACAAAAATATGTAACTTACCTAAGTATACAGGGTGAAGCATTGGATTTCTTAAGTGTTTGACAGCAAATTTCTATTTTGATTTTGTAGAAGAACGATCCAATTGGCGCAAATTGAGCATTTTTTGTTGGCTCTGTTTGAAAATACTTTTTTTACCCCATTATACGAAAGTGACATTTTCTGTTGCCTGTTAGGGGTATAGGAAAAATAAATATACGTTTGGGTCCCTGGTTGGTTTCCAATGGCAGTGGGAGGGAATAACATTGACTGCCGTTGCCATTAGAGACGGGAGACAATGTGATTATTATTAATAATAAATCAACTAGCCTCCTGGTTTTCATATTTAAATATTTTTGAATGCAGCTGATTACAAGAGATAGTCTCATCATAAAATGTAAAAGTGTTGTATGTATAACTCTGGACTAAAACGTAATTTCATCCCTTGCATGATTACAATAAATTGATTAGGTACTGTTCTCGCAAACTCTGAAGAACTAAACTACATCTGCGGGAGGGAATGATACATTTTTCTCCCTAGTAATACAAATAGTTATTAAAAATGTATTAGGTACCTAACTTCTGAAATTATAAAACAAAATATCAATTTCGTGTTGATCAGGGACGATTGAAAGTTGACAGATAACTGATAAACCTAGTTGAAAACGGCTGATTGAAATAATTTGCTCAAGTACGTAACAATGAAGTCATTTTTACATTCAAGTGACCTTTATACTACGTGTTCAAAAAGAAATTATATAAGGGTTAAATATGGCAATTTTTAGAATTTTCAATCGCGATATCAGCGTATAATATAAACTTATGACAGCAACAACAGTGATTATGTTAATGAATTCTAAAGCTTGCTGTTGCCAATACTTTTATATTCCATGGCCAACCCTTAAGTAATTCCTTTTTGAACACACCGAATAAGAAAATTACTGTAAACGCTCGACAATTAAATTGCTCAGGTTGCTTTCATATTTTTACTTAAAATTTCAAAATGTTATTAACATCTTTAATAATACCTATTGATTTTAAGTTTAGGGAACTAAAATATCAAATTACGTAAATTGGGTCACTATACACTGTTCTTTTAAAAAACTAAATGGAATTTTGTGTAAAATCATTAAGAAGCCAATATTTGAATGTCTCGTAATTAGCAAGGGTTTTTTTAATAATAATCGAAGCTAACATACTGCAGCCAGTATAAAAAGCAGCATATGAGCAAGAATGCGGCT
>CALNHX010003054.1:66025-160277 GCA_940337035.1 Agriotes lineatus
TCACTGTCTAGTGATTCTAAGTTATATTTTTCTATACATATTTTGGTTTTTCTTCCTGAAAGATTGTCATTGTAATCGTAGCTTGCAGTATCAATCCGTGGTCGGTGCCAATGTTGGCTGATGTCAAGACCCGAACATCCAATATTTGAGTTGGTGTAATTTTTTTGTTTGTGAGTTATTGATTTCTGATTTCTGCTATTGACGAACGTATACTAGTGTTGCTATTTATGAGGAAAGGTGTTACTGATTCTTAGTTCATTTCTGACGCAAAAGTCAATTAGGAGCTCTCCATTTTCATTTACTACTTGTTCGTTGAATTTTTGTTTCACGCCCTTTATTTCTTCATTTACAAAGCGAGCGTTTAGATCTCCAAATATGATTTTGTCTTTGTTGGGGATCGTGTCAATTATGTCCTGCGATTTTATATAGAATTCTTCTGATTCTTCTTTAGGGTGGGAAGAGTCTGGTGCATACGTACTAATTGTCTGAAATATAGAGTTGTTATTTTTAATTATTACTTTAAGAATTGTGTCATTTATGTAATCTATTTTTTCTATGCTCTCTTCATATCTTTCGTGAAGAAGGATTCTAACTCCGAAGCTCTTCATGTTTTGCTTTGCCACTATACATTAAAATAAAGTTGGAATATTTAGATGTGCCTTGACCTCTTCTTTTTGGTTTCGGAGATCCCACATATATCAATTTTATGTTTTTCCATTTCTAGACTAACTTCCCGATCTCTTCCATTCTACGATGTTATATTCCAACATGCAAATCTGGATATAGTATCTTTACTTTTGCAGTCTCTTCTTTTCCATTTTCTCGCAGAGGTCGTCATCAAAAATTTTTATCCGTTGTCCGAGGTTTTTTTTTTCTTTGCTATACATTATTTCATACATTATGTGTGATTGTATTCCAGTGCATAGTTATTTAATCACATTTCCCTGAATCATGCTTGTTGCTTTGCTCTGGTTGTATCAGTACCGTAAGCTATTCTTTTGTTTTGCGATAGACAACCCTCCTCCTTTATCCGAGATTGGGACCGTAAACACTGTCTTGGGGCTACTCAGTCCATCTAGAAGCAGTGCAGGCGGAGTTGTATTTTCTCATTTACATTATAATATAAGTTCACCGTATAATTTGTTAATTAATTTATTCGTTATTATTGTTTATGATTTCGTTTGGTATTGTTAAAATGGGAAACGGTTCTATATACGTATAATATGTTGTATTGCAACGCGCAAATATACGAATTGGGGAAGAGCTTATCGATTTTCTTCAAATCAAGTATTACGAAAGAAATGGTTTGAAAGCTAAATTTAAATTATCGTTCTAAAATAGAATATGATATACAGATAATCGTATTATTCTTACAAATTTGCAAGATGATACTAGGTGGTAATACTAATAGTATTTTATTCTGTGTGTTATTGCAAAGTTTTAAGTTTATATGTAATTCATTGTAAGATTTTTAAAATTAAATATTTAAAAGTTATTTGTTTTGCACACCCATCTGTAAATGTAGTAATTCAAAGTGCAGGCACTGCAGCGTGGTTTAATAGTCTTCGCCCAGAAGAAGTTACTCGGAAACAGCTTTCTTCAAAATGAAAGCTACAACTAGCAATTCTTTCTTACAGTTTCCGTTGTTTATCGATATTTAATAAAAATAATAATAAAAATAAAAATAGAAAATAGAAATTATTAAAAAGGTACGTTATTTGAAGGATCAGTACGAATCTGAGAGCTATCCACAAAATACCTGCTTGAAAACATTATTCTGTCTTCACCTAAGAATTCTTGGAGTTTCTCTCAAAAAAAATATTAAAACTATAGATCTCTGAATTGTATGTACTATCACGGACAAATGTATGTGCCAGCCTGCTTCTTACAATTTTTTGCATAGGCAACCAGCTTTACTGAAGAGCTTAAGCGGTTGCCAAACAAAGCTTTTAAAAGTTTTAACTGTTTAACATAGAGGTCGGTAGTACTGTTGCAAATCCATAGCCGTTATCTCAAATTATGTATGTATGTATGTATTATCTGTAACCTCATTTACCTTGCGGTGTCGAGTCTGGTGCTTTATGCGCTGGCATGTGGCGGTACAATGATCATCTTGCCCCGGATTCGGGATACAGAGTTGGATCGCGCCTTTGGTGCTTGCACAGCAACCATTGAATCTCAAATTATCATACAGATAAATAGCGCGAAATTTGAGTTAGTGTAGGGCAAACGAATGCTTAAGTTTACTAAAAGATTTATAACTGAATACGTATTTTTCTGTATTATTGTAAGTTTATTGAAAATAATAATTTCAATTAGCCACTCACCGAACATTATATTAAAATACAAAAAATTTATTCTTGTTGTAATAATAATTCGCTTTCTTTGCATTGTCTGAAACATATTGGTGTAATTTCTTTTCGTTTTCTTTACCCATGACAACTTAATATTGAGAGACACTCGGAAAGTAAATTACGCCATATACTGGGTGGGCCATGAAACTTGTAGTCCCTGCTTTTGCATTTTGCGTTATATTACAAAAAGCAATATAAATATGTACAGTCATGCTCACATAAATTTAGTACAAATAATCTAGAAAAATAATCCATGGAAAAAAAATCCACGGCAAAAAAATCCAAGAAAAAAATCCACGCAAAAAAATCCACAGGAAAAAAATCCAGGGAAATAAAATCCAAGCAATAATTATAGTAATTATAATAAGCCGATGTAAAATCCAATATTTTCAATATAATTATTAGTAGCTTCAGCGTACTTATGCGAACGTTTTGTCCGTCCGTCTGTGTGTCCGTGTGTCTGTCTGGATCGCCTGTAACTTTCGAACGGCTACAGATATCGAAATTTTGAAAGGGGGCAAAGTTGTTGCTAAGGTCCCGAGCACCTTCATGCGCTATTTGGTTTTGGCGAGAGGTCAACCTGTTTTCGCAGTGCTGAAGCTACTCTTTAGACCTGTACTTGAGCAGTTTATTATTAATAAATACATATTATGTACGTTGCCATTTTTAAGTTATACACTGCAATTAAATAAAGTATTCCTTCAGGTACATTTTCGTTGCATTTATTTATTTATTTATGCCCAACAGAAAAATTCCTATTATAGAACAATGCGCAAGTACAGTACTATAATATTAAATAACATATAACATATACAAACGTAAATGTAAAGGCGACATATAGAATACTATATATATATAACGTATAAACAAATAGTGCATAAACAGCGTAAGCACGCGCTAATATTAATGCATATTAATTGTTTATGAGTGATTGATTTAAAAATGTCTTTAAGGGCCCTAGAGTACAGCAATTTATATCGCAGCTATTTGAAATTTTATTAAAATTCGAAGCCATTACATATAAAGGAGACAACAAGTAAATTAGTACGAGCCGTAGGAACATAAAAAGTTATAGTATTACGGATTGAAGAACGAGCTACATAGAAATCAATCATTGCTAGAAGTGAAGCACTATCGATTTTATTATGAAGCAGGATATATAAAAATGTAACACTTACAACTATTCTTCTGTTTTCTAACGAAAGGATGTTAAATCTGGATAGTAATAATAACTGGTCTATACCAATTGCTGGATAGAAACCATCAATCTTGAAAGATAAAAATTTAAAAAATTTTCTTTACACCATTTCCAAACATTCTTTATAACAATCATAATATAGATACCATACCAGTGCTCCATATTCTAACTTCGACCGAACAAATGCAAAAAACAACGTTTTAAGAGCTAAAAGATTAAAGAATGACCTACAGTTTCGAATAATGAACCCTAACATTTTCATCGCAGATCTGCGTATAGCATCAATATGGTGAGAGAAAGTAAATTTGTGATCAAAAATGATACCCAGATCAGTGACTGATATACAACGATCGAATGGAACAGTGTTACAAGTATACGGATAAACTATTGGATGCAATTTGCGGGTATAAGTGACTACTCTACACTTAGAATCATTGAGGTGTAAACTGTTGGTAACACACCACTCATGAACCTGGTCAATTTGCGCTTGAAGCAAATCGCAATCTTCTAACGTATCAATAACAGAAAATATCTTTAAATCATCAGCAAATAATAATTTTTGACATGATATAGTCTCAGCTAAGTAATTGACAAATAGTAGAAATAAAAGTGGCCCCAAGTTAGACCCTTGAGGTACACCTGATGTTGCTACAAAAGACTCGGAATTAAAACTGTTATAAGCTACGTACTGTAAGCGATTTTTAAGGTACAATCTGAAAAATAATAGAAGCGAATCACTAAAGCCAAAGCTATGCAGTTTATCAGTAATAATTGTGTGATCAATCCTATCGAAGGCCTTTGAGAAGTCAGTATAGATTACGTCAACTTGTCTTTGAGAATCAAGGGCTTCGGAAGTGAATTGCGTGAACTGAGCTAAATTAGTTACAGTAAACCGATTTGTCATGAAACCATGCTGATATGGAGAAATATAGCTTCTTACAAGAGGGTAGATTCGGGCGTGTAATGTAATTTCGAAAACCTTAGAAAAGCTGGATAAGATACTAATGGGCCTATAGTTCGTAACTAAACTGGGATCACCTGATTTGAGTATCGGACAAATACTGGCAGTTTTCCATTTGCCTGGAAACGTAGGTGTTTGAAGAGTTGAAGTTGAAAATAATAACTAGTGGTTTTACTAGTACTCCGGAGCAATCTTTGCTAAGAAAACTAGGAATTTGATCTGGGCCGGACGTCATGTTATTTTTAAGTTTATGTATTGATGACTGGACTTCGTCTTCCGTAATAGTAGCAATATTGATTATTGGCATGTTTTTAACAGGTTTAAGATAAGAATCAATAATATCAGACTGGGCTTGATAAACACTACTAAAATACTCCCTAAAAGCAGCAACAATCGATTCAGGCGATTCAAAAGAAGAATTGTCATTGCGCATTCTTCCCGGTATTCGAGTACCACCTTTTTTGTTTGGATGTAGGACCAAAATTTTTTGGAATCAGTAGTAATAGATTGTTCAGTATTACGAAGATAAGTAGTGTAGGCTTCATGGATTTGCATTTTAACTAAGGACCGCAAGCGGCAGAAATCTTGACGAATATTTTCGTTTTTGGTTCTCTTATATTTCTTATGGTAGTAGTTTTTAAGTTTAATATTCCTAATTATTTCAGAACAGAACCAAGCTAGATACGAATGTTTTTTATTACAGCGCAACGGTACATATAAGTCAAATACTACATATATAATATTGTAGAAAGCATCACACACTGAGTTGACATCTGTGTAATTACTCAAACATGTCCAATCGATATTAAGAAATGCATTATACAGATCAATAAAGTTCGCTTTTTTAAAATTATAGGTTTTCGTACTAGCATTCTTAGGAAAAATTGTTTCAGAATTGAATTGCAGCTGAAAATTTATATTTAAGGTCGGAAGATAATTATCTTCCGCAACTAAAGGAGTATTATCAGAAGAACGTCGTTACTAGTGTTTGACAGAATAAGATCAAGAAGTCTACCCTGATGGTTAGGGACTATGTTGCATTGTTGCAAATTTAGAAAATCCATTAAATTATATATTAAGTTACACTTGCTGTTCATGATATCAGAACTATTGAAGGCAGGTACATTAAAATCACCTAATATCAAGACATTTTCATTACGACAACAATCTATTTGTTCAAAGTATTCAATCAACTCACGAAAATGCGTGAGTGTAGTGCTAGGTGGAATATAAACAACAAATACATAAAAAATACTAAAATTAATGAAACACTTACACCCTATGACGTCAATAGAAGGTACAGCATTAGTTAATTCAGAGACATTAATAGATACGACATTAATGTGATCTTTTACTGCAAGCAAGGCACCACCTCCCCACTGTTTATTGGTGATGTATTGACGATCACATCTGTACACATTATAGCAATCGGGAAAATATTCGCTACTTGAAATTTCGGCCGTAAGAGCAGTTTCCACTAAACACACTAAGTCAAATTCACACTCGCTAACTGAAGGGAAAAACTGTTGCACTTTCGAATTGTTGTAAAGCCGGTTAATACTTCATCTTCCTTAGGAATTGGAAATGTACTCGTAATCCGGTCGAACAAAGGGTTGATAACATCATTGGTCATAATAGTTCATTATAATCTTAATCCCGTTATTCTAAGAAGTATTCAGTATTTATGTTATTTCACCAATGAGATTTTAGTAAACAAATCGCAAAATATGAATAAAATGGGGATGAGGGATGAACTCTTGGTTAGTTTTGAGCTTGACTTAGTAGTGTTCGGATTGATTGTTTTGTTGTTGCTGGTGGCCTTCTTCTGTTCTGTGGGGTAATTTGTTCTGTGCATCATGGAAATTATCACGTCAAATAAAGGGCAAGGGAAAATATGTCTTAATGGTTACATGTATGTCTTACATGTTAAATGCAAGACTTTTATTCGCTGGCGATGTGTAAAATACACTTCATTGAAATGTGGAGCGATCCTGAAGACAACCCTGAATAAAACGGAGCCTGTTGTCGCAAGATCCCATCATCATCCTGCAGATGCAGAAGGTATCAAGGTGGTGAAATGCCTACAACGTATGAAAACCGCCGCGACAACCAGTGGGTCCAACCCCGCTGAAATTTTTGCTGAAGGTGTTACAACGCTTGACAATGAAACTAAAGCACGTATGCCTGTAGATCATTCGGCAAAACGTACATTGCGAAACCAGAGATCGAAGATTAATCCAAAAGATCCAGACACGCTGAATGAACTCAACATTGAAGGTATTTTTTATTATTTCTTTTATTTTAAAGTTTCTTTTGAGAATAGACACGTTTAGAAAAAAAAAGTCTCAGATTACGTCCAATTAACTAATGACAGATAGTATTATTTCAATTTGTTTAGTATAAACATCTTTTATATATATTTTTTTGTATTCGCTCCCCAAACTGGTTACTTTGGAAACTGTCTAGGATCCTCAAAATGGCAATTTAGAAGCCTTGTACTTAAAGTCGTCATGGCAACATTTTAGCGGACTCAAACATTAGTTGCCATAACGACTTTAAGTACAAGGCCTCTAAATGGCCATTTTGAGGATCCTAGACAGTTTCCTAGACAACTTCATATTATAATGTTTGGAGAGCTAATACAAAAAAACGTTGTATGCAACACGTCCTCAAATGGTTTTAGAGGACTCATCTTCATATTACGGACTCGGCTGCGCTTCGCTCCGCCTCGTCCGGAAACATTACGACTCGTCCCCTAAAGCCTTGCTTTAAGGACTTGTTACATAAAGTACTATTATATACTTTATTTTTTGCTTCAGGAGACTGGTCTACAACTGGGGACCCCAATTACAATCGCTTTCTCTTTCATGACAATGGACAAGCTTCGGCGGAACGTATTATCATTTTTGCTACCGACGAAAATCTTCGGCAGCTTTCTGAAGCAACTTCCTGTTACATGGATGGCAACTTTTCATTGGCCCAAAAACAGTTTCAACAATTATATGTAATCAGGGTTGCTGTTCATGATATATATATATATATCACGGTGGTGAATGCTTTATTACAATGTAAAACGCAAGTAACCTACGAAAGCATGCTACATACTATAATACAGGAATGTACGGCGAGGGAACTGTACCCGATCCCCATACAGTAAACATGGATTTTGAAAAAGCCATGATAAATGCCGCAAAGGGGGTGCTTGGGGATCATGTTGTGATTCGTGGTTGTTTCTATCATCTAACCCAGAGCACCCATCGTAAGATCCAAGGATTAGGTTTAGTAACCACATACCGAGAAGATGAAGCTTTTAATTTATTTTGTGGTATGCTGGATGGGCTTGCTTTCCTGCCTGTCGAAGACGTGTTGCAGGGAATGGATTACCTACGAACCATAATGCCCTAAGATGCAGCCGATTTGGTCGATTATTTTGACACCACATATGTACATGGCAGCTATCGTCGAATAGGCAATCCAAATGTGGGGGGCCCCTTGCGATTTCGTAATATTCCACCGATATTCCCACCAGAAACGTGAAATGTAAATGCAACAACGATTGCTGGAGAAGAACGCACAAATAATCGCGTTGAAGGATGGAATCACAGATTCTCCAATCTTGTCGGCCATAACCACCCCATAGCGTGGACGTTAATAAAAAAAAATGCGATTAGAAGAATCAGCCGATGAAACCAAACTACAGCAATATCGTGTTGGAGCTTTACCAAAGAAAAAGAAACTGGCTGTATATGTAAACATGCAGATTCGATTGAAGGCACTATGCGAAGAATACGCAAATAGCACTCGAAACTTAGAAAATTTTATTCGAGCTGTTAGGCATACCTACTATTAGATTTAGGTAGAATAAATTGTAACTTTTATTAAACAATTTTTTACTTATATTTATTTTTAAATAAATTGTTTAGTGTACCTATATAAAATGTTTTTTTCTTGTAATAAACTTTTTATCTTTTAATATTGTTGTCCGCTTTTTTTATAGATTTAAATACATTTTTTGCCAACAATGTGTTTGGTTTGCCGTAATGTTACAAAACATGTGAAAACTGAAAAATTATAATTTGGATTTTATTTCCCTGGATTTTTTTTCCTGTGGATTTTCTTTCCATGGATTTTTTCCTGGATTTTTTCCGTGGATTTTTTTTCCTTGGATTATTTTTCCGCAACCGAGTACAAACATATTTGTTTTGCCGAGGAGATTCAGGGCTGTAATTGACGCAAATCGTGGAACAATAAAATATTAGTTGCATTTTTTTTTATTTTGTACTTAAGGAAGAGTAAGTTGTACAACAAATATTTTTTTCGTACACTAGCATTGAAAGAGCTACTTTGCCGTACAATTTATTAATCAGAAAGTTGCACTTTGCTGTATTCGTACGGCAAAGTAGTATTTTGCGGTATTCGTACGGCAAAGTTTCCTTAGTTACAACACATATAAAATGTTACGTACATAATAACATTACTCTACTTATTTGTTATATACGAGGATAAATTTAGTATTCCGTTTTGTATGCTAGTGTACGAAAAAGTATTGTAGAAACTCGTATGAAAGTGGCTTTTCCATACTCGTCTCGAAATTCCGGACTCGGCCTCTTCCGGAAACATCTCACTCGTACTGAAAAGCTCCACTTTCTATACTTGTTACGTAAATTACTAGTAATTTTTACCAACATGTAAACGCGAAAGTACTTTGATGCAGGATTTTATGCAACTTGTAACTTTAAAACTCTGTAAGGCAAATGCAGAGAAACTTTGAACAAAATTAAAACTTACCACTGTTCGTCTCGCCGTCTGCGAACTCGTCGAGCCCTTAAATGGGCAATATGGGCCCTACAGGCAATCCTGTCTGCCCGTTCTCGGACCCTGTTTTCCGCGCCGATCAGTGAGACCTGATCAGCCGTTCGGCCTCATCGGCGAGGGAAATACCGGCTGCGACAATTCTATTTTTTTTTTCACTAAATATTGCCTCACAGTAATTACCAGGCTTAGTAATCGACATAGAATCGTCTGCCGTGGCACATTGACAATTTTAGCTGCAATTGTTAAAATCATGACAACCTATAATATGTTCACTAAACATAAAAACACAATGTGGCCTTTAATTTCTAAAATTTCACGAGTGTACAGGCTACAGAAAGCAGAGCCAGTGTAGATATAGAAGAGTACCGTCACTCCCGCCATGTTTATTCCTCTGACATATTTGTCAATTTGAGGTTTGTAACACAATTCCGGCAACGTGACGTTTGTTAGAAATCCAAAACTTTTCTTATAATTGGCAAGTCTATGTCAAATTCTAAGTTAGCAGGTTAGGTTTTGCGTCGGATTGTGTCAAAACTGACGCAAAATATAACCTGCTAACCTGGAATTTGACATAGACTTACAGTCTTGCCATTTCAAGTAAAATTTTAAACATAACTCAATCTGTTAAATTATAATTATTAGTAGAGTTGCCGCGAAAAGTTAGTTACTAAGCAATGTTTTGACAGTATAATAACGACAGTTTTTAATGTATGACACATGTTTTAGAAGGGATAATAAATCCGTTTAATTAAAGTGTTTGTTCATATTCATTAACCAAACCACGATCATTTATTAGAACAATCATTTTGTGTTGTGTTTCAACATAATTGGCGACCGTGACAGGACCGCAGGTCGTGGTTAACATAAAGAGGCTAGGAAAAGTGAACAAAAAGTCATGGAGAAAGATACAAAAGCCAGAACAGCTCTTAGAAGTTCTTTTACGAAGTTGTATAATCAAATAGAAGCTGCAATGGAAACAGAAGCTCCGGACATAGAATATTTAGAAGCACAAATTACGGTGTTAGAAAGAAAGGTCAATGAACTGTTGACGTTAGACAAAAATATTTTAGACCGTCTTTTAGATGATGATACAAGGGAGCCTTCCGAATTCGAAAAAGAGTCAAGTGAATCCGATGAGTATCAAACTAAATTCATTATGTTGCAACTAAAGTTTACAAAATATTTTCAAGCCGTAGGTGTAGCCAGTGTACAGTCACCAGTCCAAGCTAATGTAATGCAAGGTGCCAGTCGAAAATATAAACTGCCCAGATAGAGTTAATAAAATATGGAGGTGAGATAAAGGAATGGCTTCAATTTTGGAGTCAGTTCCGGAAAATTGATGAAGACAACGAATTAGCCCCGAAGACAAATTCCAATATCTCATACAAGCTACTATCGAAGGGAGTCGAGCTAGAGATTTGGTGGCCAGCTTTCCCCCGACCGGTGATAATTACAGAAAAGCGGTAGATGGACTCAAAGCTCGTTTCGGCAGAGATGATCTACTAGTAGAAGTTTATGTACGAGAACTACTCTCTTTAGTCTTAACTAAGGTTATGAATAAAAACGAATTGTCACTTTGCTCTCTTTATGACAAGTTGGAGACAAAACTGAGGGCACTGGAATCGTTAGGAGTGACCACCAAAAAATATGCGGCTATGCTATACCCACTGGTCGAATCCTGTATGCCAGAGGATCTGTTACGAGCATGGCAACGAATACAGATCATTCCGGAAGAAATCACAGAAGCTGGATCGTCAGTGACACTGCAGACAAAGAATAGATTGACTAGATTAATGGCATTTCTAAGAAATGAAGTTGAAAATGACGAGCGTGTCAATTTAGCAACTGCAGGCTTTTCTATCAATAATAACGATCAGAAAACTAGAAAGAAAAGGATTCCTATCCAAAAAGAAGAAGATATAGCTACCGCAACTAGTTTGATAAGTGTCAAAGGTGGAAAACAAAACAGTGGTTGTATTTTCTGTTCGAAAAGCCATAGAAGCGCTGATTGTTATTGGGCAAAAAAGATGACGATAGAAGCAAAGAAGAAAATTATCAAGGAAAAGAAATGTTGTTTCTACTGTCTTAAATCGAACCATTTCGCAAAAAATTGCAAAGCCTTTATAAAATGCGCTGTATGTGAAGGCAGACATGTAGTAACGATGTGTCCAAAAGTAGGAACGATGCAAGAACACGCCAAAGAATTTAATAATAGCGAAGAAAAAATACATGAAGATGCAAATCTAAGTAACTTTTCTAAGAATCCAGTTATATTTTTGCAAACTTGGTCGTAAATGTGACACACAACGGAATTAGAAAGCAAGCACGAGCCATGATAGATACAGGATCGCAAAGATCATACATACTTGAAGATTTTGCAAAGTCCATGAAGTTACCAGTAATAAGGAAAGAATATTTAAATCATACGTTGTTCGGAGGTGTTCAGGCTAGCCGGCAAGAGCATAACCGTTATAAAATAAGACTCATATCGCTTAATAAAAACTACTCTTGTAATATTGAAGTTTTAGGTCAACCCACAATTGTCGATGGAATAACATGTGTCGAAGATATGGAGTGGATTCGAGAATTAAAAGAGAAGAAAATCGAGTTGACGGACATCGGCAGAAACGGAGAAGATGTACAAATATTGATGGGAGCAGATATTGCGGGAAAATTATACACGGGTCGAAAACAAGAGTTGAAATGTGGATTAGTAGCGATGGAAACCACTTTAGGATGGACAGTCATGGGCAAAGTGTCTGATAATCAAGATAATACTTGTGAAGCGATGAATGTCATTTCAATGTTAGTAAACGATAGGAAAATTAGCGAGTTATGGGACTTAGAGCTAATAGGTATTAAAGATCCGGTCGAAGTGAACACAAAACAAATTATCGAAGAGCGATGGTGGGAGGGTCCTTCCTGGTTATATGAGAATCCACAAGAATGGCCAGAGACAACACTTGAAAAAAAGATAATTGAAGCCACGGACATGGTTGCGAAAACACATGAAAACGATGCTGGATGGTACTATCAATACTTTTCCGATTTTCAAAGAATAATAAATATGATAGGCTGGATGATGCGATTTAAAGAAAAGGACAAAGAAGAACGAAAAGGTTGTTTAAGAGTAGAAGAATTAAACCGTGCTGAGAAAAAACTGATGAAGTTAATTCAAACTGAATGGTACGGAAATGATTTGAAAGATATTAATTCTCTAAACACATTCTACGATCAAGAGGGTATCATCAGAGTCACTACAAGAATAACTTTACGAGAAGACAGCAAAAACTTCAAGTATCCAATCGTCTTACCTGATCAGCATCCAGTAGTGAAAATGTTAATAAGAGAAAAACATGAGAAACTAAAGCATGCTGGTGTACAAATATTGCTGAACAACTTAAGAGAAGAATATTGGATCACAAAGGGCAGAAAAGCTATCAATAATGTGATAAAGAAATGTGTGACGTGTAAAAGATTTACAGAAAAGCACGTAGAAACTATTCCATGCCCATTACCAATAGATAGAATTAGAGATGCTAAAACTTTTGAAATAGTCGGCGTAGATTATGCCGGACCATTGTATTTAAAAGGAAAAAATAAAGTGTGGATTTGTCTATATACGTGTGCCGTCTACAGAGCAATACATTTAGAGATAGTGTCGAGTCTATCAACTACTGCATTTATACAAGCTTTACGACGTTTCATAGCAAGAAGAGGTCGACCCACGAAAATCTATAGCGACAATGGAACAAATTTTGTAGGAACAGCAAATATGTTGTCAACTATCAACTGGCAAGAAATAGAAGCCTTCTCCACCATAAGAAAAATTGAATGGAGATTCAATCCCCCGGCAGCACCATGGTGGGGCGGATTTTGGGAACGTCTAGTACGAATCATAAAGGATTTATTGAAACGAGTATTAGGAAGAGCTTGTGTAACACACGAAGAACTTTCTACTATAATATGTGAATGTGAATCGATAATTAATAATCGACCAATAACGTACATGTCAGATAGCGATCCTACAGTTGCACCACTGACACCAAGCATGTTTCTGCAGGAAGTTACGGAAGTTGGAACCGCCGATCTAGATCGAACGGACAGAGAACATTTAAATAACCGGTTACGCTATTTATTGAAGTTAAAAGAAGACTTACGGAGACGTTTTCGCATTGAGTATTTAGGTGCTTTAATAGAGAAGAATACACACCGCAAAGCGACAGCAGAACTGAAAGTTGGAGAAATAGTTTTGGTTGGTAACGATATACAAAAACGGTTAGAATGGCCTTTAGCCAAAGTGTTAGAAATTATACCTGGGAAAGATAAGGTATGTCGTGTGGTTAAGTTGCAGACTGAAAAGGGTCAGTTGTTAAGACCAGTTCAAAGAGTCTACAGACTAGAGATTTACGAAGACCATTCATATACACAAGACGTAGAAGAATCTAGTGAACATACTAGAAATAATCGTACTGAGATAGATGTTGAAGAATCAGACGCGCAAGATGGAAATGAAGAGGTAGCGTACGACGAGGAAGCAGCAGAATCCCTGCCAACCGTAAACAGGAGAGGAAGAAAAATAATTCCCCCTGCACGATACTTAAATTAAAAAGCATAATGTTTGTATTGTAATTTTGTTTTTGTAACAAGTTTTTCGAAATTTCACGTCAACTCTAGGTGGGAGGATGTTAAATTATAATTATTAGTAGAGTTGCCGCGAAAAGTTAGTTACTAAGCAATGTTTTGACAGAATAATATCGACAGTTTTTAATGTATGACACATGTTTAAGAAGGGATAATAAATCCGTTTAATTAAAGTGTTTGTTCATATTCATTAACCAAACCACGATCATTTATTAGAACAATCATTTTGTGTTGTGTTTAAACACAACTAATAAAGAAATGTTCCATTTGTTGCACACTTACTGGACCACACTGTATACTTACATGTAGTCAGATATATTGCTATAGTCCCCTTTGCGCTCTCCTATTATTTTATTTGATTTAATATAGATAAATTATTGTTTAGATTAATTTATGTAAAGATATGCCCTCATTTAAATTAATTACTATTGAGTCTAATTCTTTTACTAGCACCGGTAGAACATTTACTCTTAAAAGGTTAGGTTCAAGCTTAATAAAGTATGTTTAATTATTTGCATTTATTAATCTTTGCTATCGCCTTGATTGTTATTGATTATTAAAATTATTATACGTTATTATTAATTGGTAATATGAGAATTATGTCAATTGACACTTACATGAACTGTCAAAGTCGAAACATCAGTATGCAAGTGTTTATTTTTACATATAACTGTGATTACTTTCACTTAAGTGCTTCTATCAGATGTCCCCGTCCAACCATGTACATGCTGGTTGCTTATTCTGTTGTACTGGAATGGCCAGGTACGTAACACTCCTATCAACCATTTATAACAGCCGCTGTTACTAATTGCCCCATTTGCAGCTCCAACGAAGATCCAAGTTCTGCAATTTGCTGCCCTGCAGGAACCGCCTTACTTAAATCGCCAAATAAGGATTCAATCAGCCACCCAAACTGCCACGATGAACGGAATACGGATCGAAATCTATACAACAACCCAAGAAATCAGCTTTCTCTTTCAAACCGTTATCAATGTCTCCACCTCCGTCTGTATCCAAATAAATCCCAGGTGCAGATGTGTTTTACCCAATAGAGACTCTACCGCAGTTCATCCAAATCAAACCGGAATACTTTAGACCAGCGTTTATAGAACCAAAGACCACTCTGCTTTTCTTAGCTGTTCACCTTATTTTAATACCATTAGTTGTAATTCTCCTCCAGTAGTCTTTTTATAACCTTTTATTATTATAGTTTCTTTAAAATTTTACTTTGTCTTTATTTTATTTTTAATTTAATCCCGTCTACCCTTTTATACTATTTAAATAAGAAATTTAATTTTAATAGGGGTTATGTATTTTCAATTTTTGCTTAATACCAAATTTTATATGTGAATTTTTCTGAATCAAAAATTACTTGCTATTTCTTAATTAAAATTTTCCATAGTAATCTCTATCCATACATTTTTAAAAACTAACACTCCTGGATTATTTACATTGCAAATTATTTAAATATTTTGACATTTTATGTGACTTTATCTAAAATCAATTATGACATGTTCTCTGATACTACCAAATAACAATCTTTACTGCTCCAAATATCATATTTTAATTCATATGTAAAACCTTTTTCTATGAATATTAATTGCTTTAACGGATTTGAATTACATCTGTAATTTATTAAATACATTTTAGATAGCTATTTTGTTCTTTTAATATTAATTTCATCTTTCATAAAATATAATGTTTTAACATTTAGGTACTCTATCATTGCATAATTAATCTTAAAGTATGATTAATTTTTATAAATTAATTATTGGTTTTGAGGTACGATACAATAACCATATAAATGCACATATAGAGTGCCCGGCAGTTAACGCGGCCTGATATTTCGACATGCTATGCTAATGAACAGATTGAAGGTGACGTGAGTTCCACAAGAACCAGCACACCGAGTCCTGAAGGTTGTAAAACAAATCGGCATAAGCTAGACCGAATGAATAAGCTGAATAGATGCTGGCGCTTCTTTGTTCGCCTTTATATATCTCCCCAGTTGCGTAAGTGGAGTGTTGTTTACTACGTGTCAGTGGCCGGATTGATCCTTCGTCTTAGTCATTAATGCGCAACGGAAAACAAACGCAACCGGTAGCATTTAAACTTGCGCTCTCAGGCGTACTCCGAATGGTAATCAAAAATGTTAAGGTACAAAGAGTGAAGCAGAGAGCAAAGAACAGCGCAACGAGTAAAGCAGATTATTTATATAGTACCGAGTCGAGCTACGCTTCATGTGTTTATAGTAAAGATATTTCAGCTCGCTGTGTGAAGTAACAATGTATTCCAGACGTGTTAATAATTACCGCACCTTAAAGGAACGTTTTTTGCTAAAATATTGGTATATACAGAAGAGGATCACTGAAAGAACATGTAACGGCAATAAATAAATAGAAAAGCGACAGGAACTAGACGAATTTGATCCCTTATATGAAGACCTTCAAAATCATCCATAGAATTTTTATTTAAGAGTTGGTTTTAACTGCTCTGGCTGACGTACTTGTTTATATTTTAATCATGTTATTATTTTATTTAATAAAAATATGCCACTTTGATATATTTACTAAAAATGTCAAATTTCATTTTTTTGTATGAGCTATTTAGATACGAGGGGGGTTCACGCCAATACCGGAATTTCCGCTATGAAAATAGAAATTGATTAGCGCGATTTGTTATTACATTCAATATTGAATGTACTCGAATGTAAACAAATAATCAAGTACTCTTGTTGTCATGATAAGCGTGCATTTGTTATTAAATATGACAGATAACACAGCCAGTTGCACTTTACAACAGCGCATTATTTTTCAGTGTCTTGTCAATGAAGGCGTTAAACTTAGTGGAGACTTGGTGCACAATTTGGTGAAAGTAACTACACTCAAAAAATCACAAGCATTAGGGTGGGTTGATAGGTTCAAAAATCGCAGCGAAAGTGTAAGTGATGATACTGGGAGATGAGGTTGCAGGGCAACAGAAGTTATTCCTGTAGTTATTCAAGGTGCTGATGATTTCATTAAGCAGAATTGGCGAATTACTGTTTCGGAAATAGTGGAAATAACTAGTTTAAGTACTGAGTCAGTAGAAAAAGTTCGTTAAGAAATTCGAAAAAAAACCGAAAGGGATTGTTATCAAAAGGAGTAATCCTTTAACAGGATAATGTCAGGCCACTCACGGCAAGATTAGGAAGGATATTTTGACGAAATTGGGCTGGGAGACTTTACCGCATCCAGCTTATAGTCTAGACTTGGCTCCTACAGATTTTCATTTGTTTGGACCGCTTAAACGTCATCTTAGAGGCAAACGATTACAATGGACGTGCACTTAAAAAATGTGTTCTAAATTGGTTTGGACAGCAAGAACACAGTTGCTATTTTGCAGGATTTCATGCTTTGATACAAAAGTGAAAGAAACGTTAAGATGTTAATGGAGATTATGTTAAAAAATAAAACCGATTTATTCTATAAAAACAATTAATTCCAATTTTGGCGTGAACCCCCCTCGTATTTCCTTATTTTTAAGAAATAAAACGTTCTATACGCCAGGTAAAGGGATTTATATTAGAATTTTGTTAGATGAATTTAATAAAATATTTTGTATTAATTGTTGTTGAATATAAAGAAAGTCCCACGCATTCCTTATTTCTGTTCTTATTTCCGTAGTCTATTGTTAAAGATAAATGAGCTTTCTTTTTTCCAGTACTTCTTAGTACGTTCAAAAAGTGCTGAAGTTGAAAGCTAACATATTTTGTATTTCTATTAGTATTGCTCAGATATCCTTAGTTACAAAGGCTAACAGCAAATGAATGTGCTCACCATTCACAGATATTATCAGTTGTAATATAACAAGTGGAATGATTATTATCGATGATTTTTTTCCGAGTTAAAACCGGAACCAAATTTAACGAGTGCGTAGCACGAGTTAAATTTGCTGTTTCGGTTTTAACGAGTAAAAAATTATCGATCATTAATCATTACACGAATTATATTTGGAAAGAGAATATATTGAATGAAATGAAAAATATCAAATATTTACTTTTTTTTCTTAGGTTGGCACTGTTAATGTTGGTTACCCTGCTGTCAATTTTAAGTCTATGTCAAATTCGATGTTAGCAGGTTAGATTTTCCGTCAGTTTTGACACAAACTGACAGAAAACCTAACCTGCTAATGTCGAATTTGACACAAACTTAAAATTGATAGCAGGGTAACCAACATTAACAGTGCCAACCTAAGAAAAAAATCACAACCATTTATGATCACCCGTAAAAACAATTACGACAATAAATTACTACCGCTGTGATAATGTGTAACTAGGCATTTGCATGCCCCTCATTGGTTGAAATAGCGTCACGTGATACATGAATTATATTCTCTCTATAATAATTTATTTATTGTTGTGTTTCTCATCTTTCTGGTCCCACAAAGCTGTTCTAATGAACACTTCATTTACAACATTTTCGATATTCATGGCAGTTTCAAATTTTACCCTCTTTACTAGACAAAAAATCAAAGCAGGAAAACCAAACTTGACTGAATTCGTCGCTTTGCTCGTTTATAATATCGATTCTACATCGCTTATCAGTGTGCCAGCATGCGTACTCAATCTGTTTAAAAGGTTTGATTTCTTTGCTTTACTCGACTGTTTTCCTTCCGCTCCACTATGTTAGCACCCTTTACGCGCTCGGCTAAATTCCGCTGCCTGACACCCATGCTTATCGTTGTATTGTGAAGGCAAGATGACGACAGGAGTGATGGCGGACGAACTACGCCCTATCGGCGCCGATAAAAACGTGACAAACGCAGACAGGCACTTAAGCAATCACAACACGCGTTTTTATATAAGAACGATACTGTTAACGAATTTGTGATAAGAAAATAAAACAAAGTTGATTTGGCGGTTGAAAAGAGCCAAATATTACTTTCAATATTGTGATTGATATTTTGATATCAAATTATGAGATTAATACTAAATAAAAGTGTTTGGTCTATATTAAGGATGCTTTCCCATTTAACTTCATTCAATTCGAATCACTTAAACACCTAACCCACAACCCAGAGGGAACGGCATATGAGACCTTGCAGGCATTCTAGAGACCCTAGTTGGCCATGTGACATCGGCCTGCCATCAAGCTTTAATTTTGTCGTGGTTTGTTTTATATCCTTTCCGAGCTACACTTGAGAAATTAAAAATTAAAAATCTCAATCTGACATCAGAGTTTATTTGTTTTTAAAAATGTCAGAAGACAAAGTAGGGATTCTTAATGCACTATTATACTTATATTAATATAATCTAGTCAGAATTGATATGTCACCTACAGTGTTTGGGTTAAATCTACTTATTTTCACTTTGTTTTTAGATAATTTGAAGAACAAATAAATTGTGACGTCGAATATAAATGTTGATATTCTCATTTTTCGACTGCAGCTCGGAAATCGAAAGGTATATTCGAATTCTGTTTTTATCATTGTATTTGTTTGGAAAAGTTGACCCTAAAATGTGCAGACCATTTTCCTTTAGTTCTAATAATAATAGAGATTTCCATTTAATTGCATCGAAATTGGGGCACTCTGTACATACCTATATATTGAGCAAATCTCATAGGACGTTTGAAATAAACCACCAATATTCTTGCTATTATTGTGTTTAATGTACCTAAACAGCCGAATACTTGACTTTCGGATTATTTTTAGTATAGCTAACTTTTTTGGGAACTATTTCAAATGAAATCAGAATGTTCAGAATGTGCATTTACGTATATTGTTATACAGTGCCTTTAATAAAAGAGGGAACACTCACTAACTTTTCTATCTTATGTTTTCCAAAAAGTTTAACAGTTTTTTGTTCGCGATCATTTTTCTATTTGGTTGTACTTTCAATATATTTTTTCCGTTTCTGATTAAACAGGAAGCGCATTATACATATATGCATTTTATTGGCATTTTCGATGCTACATCTTTTTCTTTTTACGTTTGTATAATATTTCAATGGGATTGTATAAAAAGTTTTGCCAAAAATTGCGTCCAAAGTTCGATCTCTAGTTAAACATCACACAAAAAAATAGAGGTCCGAAAACAAAAACTGTAAGTATTAGTTGAGTTTGGTTTTATTTGTCAAAATTGTAATTAGTACGGACGTGTAAAATTTTAAAGGTGTTGCATAAATAAGTCGTTAAATAAAGTTAGAAAACAGAATTAGGGCCGATTTCATAATCAAATTTAAAGCTTCATTTATAACACTCTGAACTTACTAATTATTTACTTATTTTCGTGCAATAAATAATTACCATTGTTAAGGAAATTTGCAACATATAATTTTACAGCCAGATAGCCAGATGCCAGGGTTCAGTCTGATTAACTCAAATATACAATCAAGTACACATCAAACAAAGCGGTTTATTTTATATACCTATTTACAGTTTAAAATAATAACTAAAATATTCCATGTATTTTCAAATAAAAGATTTGGATTTTAATGTATCTTGGGCAGGCTGGCGCCTACTGGGTTAGGCAAGCCACGATACTCCTTCGATCGTACTTTCTCGGCGGCAGGACGAGGGAGCTCGTAGTTAGGAGAGCGTCCTCTACTCGGCTAAACTGGAAACAGAATCTAGTTTAAGTTTGTTTACCTTTATCGTGAGCTAGAAATAAAGTTATATTTGCTTTTATTTCGGGGATGTTGAGATTGAACTTGATGTAAGGCGTAATCCCATTACGTCGAAGCTATTCTACAGTGCCCGCAAAACCTCGTGTGATGCAAAACCTTGTGTGATAAGTGAAAAGACGGTAGAATTAAATATCATGTGTCAACTAATGACTTTTAAGCCAAATTTGCGTTTTAAAGCTGTTACTTAAATTCCAGGGGTTTCTAGGTAATAACTAGGGGTTTTCTAATTACATTATTCAAGGTGAGTAAAACCTCCTTTAAGCTACATGAAATACTTCTAGCTTGAAGCTAACCTCACAATTTTTGGTTTAGATCTCGGGAAGATTATGTACTATGAATTGGGGCACTGCGGAAAGCATGTGAAATCTGCAGGACGAGTTTCCTCCAGGTGAGTGAAGCTCTGAATCTTTACGGGTACGTTAATTACGGGAGTTTCGTTGCGGGCACTTAACCTCGCAAATGGTTCAAGTTTATGCACAGACCTGGGGGGCCTCGCTTTTAAAATGCTTTCTAAATGAATTACGTGAATGTTGTCGGGAAGCGGTTTCGAGGAGATCTAAAACCCTTATTAACAGGCGTATAAACAACGATCCACGTACGAGGTTCAGACGAGACCGGATTCGAAGAGTAAACGTATCCAAATTCCAGACAGGCATATAAACAATGATCCACGTCTGAATTTTAGACAAGATAACTCCTGAATTGGCTCGGCGGAGATCACAGGCATTTAAATCAATGAGCCACTTTGATCTTTAACAGGAATTCGGGGATTTCTGGGAAAGATTGGTTCTAAGACTGAAAGTCAAAAGGTTCCCTCGGACGGGATCAGAACTTGAGCCCCAAGAGGCCCAAGGCGGGAACGCCGGTTCGGAACGCTGGATGCAAGTTCTTCTCACAACGTACGATACCTCTTATTTATACATTACCATACGCCGTAATTTGTGCAGAATTTTAGGCAGGGATGCGCTGAACGACGACGGCTCGTGACCTCTGCGCACCTCGATTGTTTCTTCGTGCCTCGGCGATGTTTTCGGACAAATTGTGACGAAGTTTTGGCGGCGGTCAAATTCGAACGTATTCCAATGCGTAAAAATACGATTTCGGCCGGCGCTAACGTCACACATTTAACTAAAGTGACATTAGATGTGCAGAGTGGCATGTGCTACATATGTCTTCATGCAGATTGTAACATTACTTTAGTTAAAATTATATTTAAAATTGATTATGAAATGGGCCCTTAGAAAGTTGTAAAAGTATTTTTTTAAGTTAGACGAATAGAAAACATCGTCTATCTACATATTGAACAAAATTCCACAGTTTTGTACAAAGCAAGTCTCTAATCTCTTTCGGAGTTCTTGTTTGTTGCTCTGCTTTTCTCATCGGGCGATACCACCTTGACTTTATTTTCTAAATGGTGGCTCCATAAAAAATAAACGGTGTAAGATCAGATGATTTCGGAGGCCATTCCACAGCTTCACTGTTTGCAAGCAAAAATTGATTAAATGTTTCATTGTGGTAGTCTCGTATAATAAAACCGGAATGAACGTGCAGAGAGATAATGCCGGTAAAATTTGGTAACCGAGATTATCGCAGAACATTTTTGCAAAGTGGAGGTGTAACCTAGTAGAAGAGTAAAAAAGCGACAAAACAATCACAAATTTAAGTTAAAACAACAAGAAGTAAAATAAAAGTGGATGTGTGTGCTTCTAAGTGTATTGCAGCGTAAGAGGTTTCAAGAGAAACGAAGTCGTTATCAACAGAGCGCTGAGCTGGCCGGCGAAGTTAAAGAATTTAAAAAATCTAACGTAACTACAGCAAAGTGTTTAGATCTTTAGATGATGGGCAGAAGAAGGAAAAGGGACACGGAACCGGATACCAGCACGGCAAAAAAAAATCTGAAGGAGTGAGAAGATAATCAGATCACTAGAACAGAATAGACAACCAAACCAGGAAGTAAACATGGGTGATACGTAAATCGTACAAAATATGAAGAAGGATTGAAAAAACACGCAAGAAAATAAAGAACTGAGAGCAGAAATCAGGAGAAAAGCTGAGATCGAAAAAGATAAACTGCAATTAACAGAAGGAATAGAAAAGTTAGAAAATACTATAAAAGTAGGCGATAAAGGTAAGGTTATACAATATAAAAATAAGCTAAAGGGGAAGAAGATATACATCGATGATGGCATTATGTTAGTACAAAGAAACATGCAGGCGCAAATCAGAAAATTGAAAGGAAGAAAGAACAAAAGAAAAACAAAGTAGGATACAAGAAGGTAACAATAAATGGGGTCTTATTTGAATGGGATGAATGGGAGAGGAGATGTAGAAGCCAATATTCTAAAAAACTGAAAAAGACGAAAACAGGAAAGGGCGAAGAGAATGCAATAGATGCAAATATAACTTATATGAATACTCGCAAAAATGGCAATGGGGTACAGCAGATAGTCAAAACTCCACCAACTCCAAAAAAAGTATTA
Organism: Agriotes lineatus; assembly: GCA_940337035.1. Classification (NCBI taxonomy): domain Eukaryota; kingdom Metazoa; phylum Arthropoda; class Insecta; order Coleoptera; family Elateridae; genus Agriotes; species Agriotes lineatus. The sequence goes on from CALNHX010003054.1 coordinate 89,145, forward strand.
CACCACAAGGTAGAAAGGCAAAGGATTAAGTAAGTATGGACTGGCGCGCCGTCTAACCGAAAGTACACATTTTGCCGCAAACCCAGTGGAAACCCTTTCAACATTGTAAATAACTCATTTTTTAAAATCAAGATATACCTTATAGCACTCATAAAAATAAGGCCCCAACAACCGATCTCCTAATCTCCTACTAAACCTTACCAGACGTTATTACCCCAACCACTTGATGATGCGTCTCCCCCCCCCCCCCCCTCTCTCTGTATATATATATATATACACAGCTTTTCTGCAGATACTAGATACACACGGTAACCGTCTCTGTAACTAGTTACCCTGTGTACGTTTAGCCTCTATATATATATATATATATACACAGTGCTTTTTTTGTAAAATATGAGGTTCCGGTACTGTAAACTACCGGGGGGTACCCCCCACCAAAAACGGGGGGGGGGGGATTTAGACCACTTACAACAATTTTTAACACTTTTTGACCCTTTACAAGTAAATACAGGGTGGCTCATCAATAAGTGATGGTTATGAGTTATGATTATTTACTTAACTACTGAGACCGAGACGGCTGATGCCACGTGATGTGTATACAAATGCGTGGCGTAGTTTGGGGGAGGGAGGGGTAGGATGCATGAATCAGCTGTCCACGCGCCGGTACAGTCTGCTCACAAACTAAGTAGACCTAGTTAAGACTCTACAGCCGAACCGTTCATCGTTCCACATCTCCAAAACTCACAATTCTTTTTTTTCTGTTTATTTATTCTTTTTCTATTTCTTAGAGGTGCCGGTACGGCGTACCGGTGCGTACCGGCAAAAGAAAAGCACTGTATATACATATATACAGCCCAATGCAACCCTTGAAACTTTGAAGTTTAAGTGAAAGAAGCAATTCTTTATATAGATTTATTGATACTTCTAGTTTTGATTAATCTATTCTCGTTGTATTGATGGGAACAATTAGCGACTTCTAATTTATATCTAAACATAATTCGTAAATTATAAAACGAGGTACCCCACTTAAGCTTACTTCAATTTTACTTTCTAACTACTGTATTTGACGTTAATACTAACTCACAGGTATATAATAGCTAGTGTACAATTAAGGAGTTATAAACTGTTCTTACTTTTTGAGAATATGCGAAATATCACAAGATTATCTTTACTTTACTTATCTGGTAATTTGTTACGCTTGTGGAATCGAAGACTAGCTTCTCAGGAGTTTAATCAGCCTCAACACCGTTCAAAAAGATGATTCGCTCTCCTAACTAGTACTCTGACAGTTGCTAAACGTCAGCTGCCATTTGATCGCAAGCAATCGCAAGATCTCCCTAGTGAAATTCTTATGAAAAGATTTCAAACTAATGCGTTTCTGTCGCCTCGAACTTGTTGCTATAATATCCAATTACGAAAATAGAATCAGGTAGATCCAAAAATCAACTATACATACCCTGCACTAACGGGTAAAAAACTATACAACGCTTTCCATGGTGTCTAAATCAGTCAATATGACCTGGAGCTAAATCCTTTGGAAAATGGTACCCGCTCTCAAAATTTGCCTCAAACAAGCTCCGTTAGTATCCACATACTATTAACGAAGAACGAGAAATTCCGAGTTCACCACATTTTTACCACGAAAAACCTCTTATGCACGGCTAAATATTATGTCACCAATTTGATAACAAAAACCTGTTATTATTTTTCTACCTTCTTTTCTTTCTTAAAAACCCTTGCAACTCCGTCTCCGGCAAATTCCTCGAATGCAATTGTTCAAAATAAATTGCTCGAAATCAATTGCTCGAAAATCAAATTGCTCGAATGTAACTTTTCTCGAAATACAAGTTCCTCAAACCGCAATTCCTCGAAAATGTTTTGCTCAAATTTATGTGGTCTTAACATCTGGAAATTTATTTCGGCATTAAAGAGGGAGCAGAGTTTGAACGAATTACGGATAGAACAATATGTCAGCGGCCAACAGCACACCATAAGTCGAAGAATATATCGTGATAGTGCACAGAGACTTTTAAAATTAGTAAATAATTATGGACATGACAGAAATATATATGATTATGTCCGTGAAATAGCACATAACATATATATAATATTTGGTTTTTATAATTTGTAACTTAATCACATACCTATACCTATTTTTTTATTAATAACGGTTATTTTTTATATTTGATATTAACTGATTCGAGTTAAGGCTATTTCACAACTTTATTTTTTCGAGCAACAGATAATCGAGAAATTGCTGTTCGATAAACTTATAATTCGAGCAAAGTCACATTCGAGCAATTGACTTTCGAGCAACTGAGTTCGAGCAATTCGTTTTCGAGCAATTGCATTCGAGCAATTTACCTAGAACCTTGCAACTCGGATATTAATTTTCATACTAACGTTAATACAATAGGCTTTTAACACGTAACCACATTTTGATTACAACAAGTTGTTGCAATTTCTAAACTTTATCAAATCTGCAGTAGTTCCATGGCTATCTCTACTTTCATTTTTTAAACGGCTAACTTACGTACTTTTTTATAAGTATAATCTAACTTAAGTACTTATAAAATCTAACAGCATAATAATGTTATACGTACGTAAAAAATAAGAATTAAAAAAAAAAGCTACATGCATTTTCGGTTAAACTGGTCTCTGTTATACTAGTAATTTTATAGACCGGGCCATAAACGCTCACTATCGAGGGCTAGTAAACAAGATAGTGGATAAAAAATTAAACTAAATATATTTTTGTATCATTATTGAACCGAAGCTGTGAAAACACAGCTGCACTGTAGACTACATATTAAAATAAGAAAACGTTCGTACTTGTTTTTATAAGTGCTCTATACCAATACTTTAATTTGTACCCAGGTGTTTTACTTAAAAAAATGTAAATCATTTTCTCACGTCATCAGACATTCTGCTTTTTTTTTTGGATATTTTATTTCGTATGTGAGTTTCAAAAGACTACAGTAGAATGAACTTCTGCTGTTCCTTCCACTGCTAAAATAGTTATGTGCATAAGCAAACATTTTCTCGCGACTTCCTCTCTTGTGATTGCTTTTTTATTCAAGACAACCTTGCAGGACCTCATATTATGGTACATTCATCACAATATACAACCCCGGATCTCTACTTATTATTTATCACGGACCTCATGTAGTTAAAAGTATATCACGAATAAGTCAGGTGCTGAAATTGTTTCCCCTCTCTGCGATTACGGATTAAGTAACGGATTAGGCAATCATTTGTAAAAAATAAACTCAACAAAGTCGTTCTGTTGTGGCGGATCTCGGGTTGCCCAAAATTTATTCCAGACCTCCACTTGATATAAATATTTGTGTGTGTGTGTGTGTGTGTGTGTGTGTATTATCCAACGAGTTCAAAATGGAAAGAGAAATTAAGCAAGGAGGCAGTCTAAGCTCACTATGGTTTATTAATGGATATACTAATAACAGAACATAAAAGAAAGTGCAGAAATTAGTAGACTTGTGGGTGGAGGTAATACAAAATATTATAGTGGGAATAAATATCAATATAAGTAAAAGAATCATAGTAAATAAAACAAGCGAGAAGCCGAAATAGAGCAATAAAATTCAAAACAATCAAACATTTAACGAAAACAACCCATAATTCAAAATTATAATGGAATACAGAAAGAGAAAATAAGAGATATGGTAGACCAGCAGTCAGAACTGAAGAAGATACACAAGAGGTAATAAACTGGTATGCGAATGTACTAAGTATGGTCCCAGAGAGAACAAGTATAAAAGTACTGAACGCAGAAAGATTAAATATACGCAGAGGGGGAAGACCTAGAAAAACGGGGATGGAGAAAACTGTAAAACTAGGAAGGGTACGAGGAAAGACATCCGATGAAATGTAAATACTAGCAAAAAACATAAAGTAGTGAAAGAAATGTACTCAAGAGAACATGAAGTTTAGATTCAAACACTTGAATAGGGGAAACGAATAGGTATGCAAAGAAGGAAGAGAAGAAGTTATTACGAAGGTTCACACAGCTAAGAAAACTTTGTCTTAGTTTTTGTGTAGCAATAGTACATCTCTATGCGAAAACCTAGTCTTTTGATGATTTGCATAATAGATTCGGTTATACTTCTATAGCTGTTAGTACTGTAAGAGCGTTGCTAATTTTTAGCAATACTGTACATTGATATGAGTCAATGAAACACATCTATTAAGTTTAAGGTATGGCTTGCAACTGTTTCTTCAATTAATGTAACTATAACCACAGTGACTTTATTACATGTATGTGATGCCAGAGCTCCTCTAAGACATCACAGTACCATTGGTACAATTCCTAGTTGCTTTTTCTTGATGCCACATCTTTGTAGTCTCTTCGACTTGTTTTTCTTGTTTGTTCATTTTTTCGTTGTGTGTTATGCTTATCGATATTGTTCAGCACCTTTCAGTTATTATCAGATTATGAGTCACAGGTATGGTTATATCGATAAGGTCAACTGCTTTATTATCTTTATCTATTAGAAGAATGGCAGATCGATTGTAGTTTACAGTTTTTTCTGCTATGATTGGCCTAGAGTTGATAGCACTGCAGACAATTAAACTATAATGGCGCATCTACTAGTAGGCAGTCTATTAATACTTATCCACTTGATTATGGTATTTGTGGCAGACAGCGTTGAAGATTTCTGGCTCTCTGGCTGCGGATAAGATGCATTTACAGCGTTGGAATGCAATAATAGTAAATAGGAAAATGTATAGTTTGCAGCTTTTAATTATTCTAACTTTATTCTGAAATGTCATAATATATGACTTCGTTTCTAAATAAGGTTCACCTTTACTGGACTACATGGGGTATTTTATTTTATTAATTTAAACCAAATCGCAATATCTTAAATATTTGTTGTATAGAATTCTCTCCAAGATTGAACAGTGTTGATTCAAAGATTAGGTAATAGTCATAATCTCAAAGTATTAGCATTAGGGAGACATGCACTGGCATGCTGCCATCAGTAATATTAATTGCGGATACTGGAATTTGGACAGGAGTTAATTTTATTTGTATTATCTATAACAGCGGTCATATTTGACATACAAATGATTTTACACAATTTATTTGATTGTATTCGTTACAATGAGTTTACTTCGGTACTCGTTAATTAGGTTGGGGACTTGTTGAATTGAATGAAATATTATGAATTGAGCGCCACCGGCTTTGGGATCTTAGACGGTATTGGTCTTTGTCGGAAATGGAAACAATTCTCTTGGTTTATTGACAGTATTTTTTTCCTTGGGGAAGGAGTGGAAAATCTGCTAAAGATACCCGGATCATCCGTCCGGACGTGTCGGATTCGACTGGGAAGGAGACTCAACCACCTGCCTACTAACCCCCCCCCCCCTCCATTTCGCGAGCCAAGTCGGGACCACCCTTTCGGTATTGCTTCGGCATAGCAAGCACCATTCCATTAATCCAATCCTTGCTGGCTCATTTCTTCCGTCTCTTTATTGCGAATAATTTCTACCACTGCTGTCTCTATATTTCTCCATTTCTCCTGACTTTCTAACATGTGCGGTATGACCTTTCTACGGTTAAATTTTTGCCTATGGCCCGTGCTGCTCTTTTTCTTGCCTGGTTCCAGTTTCTACACTCTAATACGGTGTTGTGCTGTATCCGTCTCCACACAGTAAACGCATTCGTCGTTGTCCGACAGTCCCATTCTTAGTAAGTAGCTCTTAAAGCAGCCATTCCCGATCAAGAATCGGGTGATGAAGTACCCTACCTCTCCGTGGTTACATGTCACCACAGGGAGTAACATTGGAGATTAATTGTTTGGTCCATCTTGCCGTGTCGGTGTCTTGTCTCCATTTCTTTTCCCAGCGCCCAGCATTTGTTGGCTTAACGTGCTTAACACCTTGTGAACTTAAGCAAGGGTTTGTGTAACGGTTAACCTTAAGAACCAGGATACTTAGGCATATTTGGCATTTTTACGGTTTGTGCACGCGTCTAGACGTAACGTTTTTCAAGACATTACAGCTTGCATCATCAGAGTCAACGTTGCTCTAAGAGCTGGAGGACGGCGTGGATGTATTTATAGTCCTCTGTGCCAGCCGTGCAGAACGGCGTAACGCTGATTGGTCATTCAAGTCCTTTGTACTTTTAGGCAGCGGTGCGTGACCGGCTGACGATTGATGATTGTAATTCTTTAGACCGTGAATGACAGAAGTCCAAGTTTTACTAAGTCTAAAACCATCTTCCCTGCTTATACTATTTGGATGTTTTTCTATTTCTAAGGCTCTACGTATCATTCTTGGGAAGTAGTGTGTTCTCTGGCAAGTACTTTGGCCTGTTCGAATTCTAAGGTGTACCCATTTGTAAAAGTATGCTCAGCTACGGCTGATTTCGTAATGCGTTTGTGTTTGCAATCGCCTTTATGATCTTGAAGTCTTAGACTTAGATCAATGGAACGACCAGTTTGTCCAATGTAACTCAAGGCGCAAGAACAAGGAATGTGATATACGCTAGCTGTTTTAAAACTTTTATGTTGTCTTTTACTGACCTGAAACCGTTACACAATGTTTCATTGGTCGTAAACATAGTTCTAATATTGCATTGGTTTAGGACACATCCTATCTTATCAGTTTATTCTTTACTGTAAGGTAAGAAAGCTAAGCCTTCCAGAAGTGCGGATTTCTCTTTATATATACGTACATGTCTTTATAGTATAAAGTGTAACACACTACATATTTGCCTTTAATATACAAACTCACTCTATGAAACTAAAGAACGATGGAAAGAACATAAAATAAACAAAAAAGAACAAATGAAGGCAGGACGGCTACTGAATCGTTGCAAAAGATTTTCTTCGCACTAATAGCAAACCCTCAGGTCAGTGCAAAAGTCCTTATTGTAGCAGCCTCTCGCAATGCTTTGCGTGCCACATTTAATTTAAAACAAAACAATTTTTATTAGTTACCTGAAAGGCGCAACAATTACATCGGTTATCTTATGAATTGGCATTGTTACGATAGCTCGCAATAACTTAGTTCTCAACTGCACAAAGCAGAAGAAAAAAATCAAACTTACTTATTGGTGGAAGTTTCACTTTCCGACAAGGAACTCCCGCATCGCAATCGACTTGATCCATTTTACCCAGGTGTTCTGGATAGTAACAGTTACTTACTAGGTAGTAGTTACAACAGTTATAGCACTTGAGACACGTTCCTGAAAAACAGCCAAAACATGGTTTTTCTAAGGATATTTTACCGTTTGTAATTAGAGTAAGAAATGAAGCAAATATCAGCAAGTAGTGGGTATTAGACACTAAGTTCATCTTGTGCTATTAAGTTTCAAGACGCTTTCGAAATAATTTTATAGATGTCTACACCGTAGTTTAGGCACTTTGTTTGGGTGTCAGGCTTTATAATCTAGCGGTTCAAGTTATCTGATAAGTTAAAATAACAATTTAATCATTATCAGTGAGGGGTATATTGATTTGGTCATTTTGAATAAGTACTAACTATCTTCTCAAGTCCTTGGAAAAACATATTCAGGAATTTTACAGAAATGGAGAAAAAGCAACAGCGAGCGCTGGCAATCAACGAGTACGAGTAGTAACATCAAAAATCCTTTGGAGTCGTTTTGACGAGAACAACAAATACTTTTGGACAAACTAGTTGTAATGATTGCAATTCATCTAAGGCAACAAGTAAATGCATGTTATAGCCTTTAAGATGACGCCGTTATTAAACAAATAGTTTAGATACACTTATTTAATAACGACTTGAATATTTTAGTAGGATAGGTAGCTCATTATACATATGGCTAGATATATGTATAACAGAATAACAAAAAAGTCAAAAGACACCTAATAATGTAAAACAACAAGAAAGGAACGACACTCTGTTACCAAAACGGTTTTAACGGTCTCAGAACATTGCCACAAATTGCAAATAACTTTTAGTCTCAATTTCCAGATTAATTAGACAATTAATTATTACTATGATCAACTTCAAGTGGTACAAAAGATACATGTTCGAATCGAAGGACAGACTAGTAACCACGGAATACATGCGGCTCTTTTTTAATATTAGCAAAGGGTGTTGAAGTTACCAGGGGGGCGCCAAAGAGTCTTTCAATACAAACGATAAGTCCAGTAAAATCTGCGTAACCCACTTCGCTACGACCTCAGGCAGACTCAAACAGATTTGTCATATAAATTAGGAACGTGTATTAGTTATATTTAAAACTAAAGTGAATATGAACAGCTTCACATTAAAAACTGTAATTCTGGTACAAAAAAAAATTAACAAGCACTCGTCTAAGCTACATATAAAGTTAATGCTACAAGGCCAAGCTACCAATACAGCCAATTCTATTATTGCAAGCTAAATGATAAGAGTTTTAAAGCGTCAGTGATAGGTTGCAAGAGATTGTGGAACGAACAAGAGTTAACCAAGCAAATTAATTAGGGTAAAAAAGTTAACATTTAAGCCGTTATTAAATAGGTAAGAAAAATTAGCAGGTAATTATATGTTTACAGTGACGCCATAAACCAAACCTAGTATGACAAAATAATACATCAATAGTAGAACTTCAGTATGTTCAGTAAAAGCACAAGTAAAATTTGAACAAAGACTCGGGGTAACGCAGGTTACAAGCTCCTCTTTACTTTGAGCAACACAGGTTCATATTTATATACTCCCAGAATAATTCGAAGCCGCATCGGGAAACAAACAGCAATAAATCGGAAATGTTCAGCAACCCAGAGAAGTTTCCAAATACACAACGAAATGTAGGCAAAGGCTTTCGAAAAACGGTTGCAAACCTATGGGTCCGTATCAACGACTCCGACTTCAGTACCAAGAAATTCTACTTAATAACAAAGCTTCAACAGTGGCCTTGCGAATCGATCGCCAAATTAGTAGAACAACCGTGAGCGATTCTAGGATCGGCTTTATAAATCTGTAACGCGAGTGCCTAATTACAATATTGAAAAAGAGAGAATAAGCGCACAGATACCTTAAGCTCACGATTCCAGAACTTGATATGTTCGCTTATAGCAATTCATAATCAAATGCGCTGGGTAGACCAAATAATCTCCGTTAAACTAACCCATAAAAATTTGCGATAAGGCTAATAAATTAACTCTCCGTTCCACGGGTGATTCGAAGATTAAACGGATGCACGGGTTGGCCTTACAGGCAGAATTCATATTGCTAAAATAATTACCATAGTAAACTAAGAGCATATAGTGCTTATAAAAACAGAAAAAGCAATAAAAGTATTTGTGGTACACAAATTTCGCTTCCCAGGCAGCTGTTAAAATTTATTTTCATAGTATGGGCAGCAGGTTTGTACATGTTCCATACAAATGCAGTTATTGCAGAATTTACGGTGGTAAAGGAAGCTTGGATTCTTGTAGTATTTGCAATGTCCTTGTCGGACATGGCTGTTGAGGTTTGGGGTTATTTTTCTGTGGTTACCCCTGAATTACCAACTTGTACTTTAAGGACATTTTTACAGAAGAGGGGAATGTTCCGAGCTCTATACAACAAAATAGTACTTACATTTGATATATGGAAATTACCTAGCTTCTAGTAGAAGACAAACTTGAGTTAGAAAATCTAAGGAATTGGTTACCGCAACATCACGAATCCACGGGTTTAACCTCGCAGGCGCAACGCCTCTACCACATCAAAATGAGAAGGACTAAATTTAAAACAAGCACCTGGAAATATGTATCATCTAACAGCTGATAGAAGCTTAAGCAGATCTTTTTACAACAGTATTACGTTTTTGCAAGACCTCGTAGGCCCAACCTATGGAACGGAGGACTAAGGAGCACTATTTATTTTGCCTTCATAAATTACTATGAAACAGCCCCAAGCATGACTTAATTATGTTCCAACATCGGATCGATAATTTGCCTTCTACAGGTTGAAGGTCGGAAAGCGAGTTCGGGGACCTCAAAAAGTATGCCATCAAGAGGCTAGTCCGGGGTTATCCAACATAGCATGCAAAAGACGGGGAAATTAATGTGCAATCGAAACTTGGTGCATTTTTTCCGTAACGAGATTTAAATATTTTGGAGTGTGAAGGAAAATACATAAGTATTACCAGGAAGGAGCTCTACAATATTTAATTTATGGACGACGTTGTCTTCATATTAGATCATTTATAACCGAGATAAATGCTGCAAGAAATACTGCTAGCTACAATAAAATTTGGTTCGAAGATTAATTATACAAGAACAAAAGTGAACAAATGCAAATAGAAGAAAGGTGACCAGAAGAGCAATCTATAATTGAAGAGAGTCTGGAAAGCTTTTTCAAGGCTATACGTAAGAATGGGAAGAACGCACAGGTTGAAAGCTTTGTTTTTTAAGCTGATCGGTATAGCTTGAAAAACAAAGCTTTGCACCTATGTTACTAAAAATGCTGGGCCTAAATCGATCAGAATGGCTATGAAATGCAGAAATTCCCAAAAGAACAAGTGGAGACTATATCATCAAACGTGCGACAAACAAAGCTGAGTTACTGTACTTGAACGAAGATAGTGCCTGAATGAAGACCGATAATCGATGTGAAATCGAAACTGAGAAAGACCACTGGGTGTTGGACTGATGATCTCAAAAATATATCTTCAAATAGGGGAGAAACTGCTCAGAATATAGACAACCGGAAACAGGCTTTGGAGGAAGAGAGCTATCAAGCACATGTTAAAGAAAGAAGGTTAACACAACTGAAGGTTCCCCTTAGTAAGATCAAAACATGCAGGGCATGCTGCAATTGAGTTTTTAAAAAAGCACTCGGTAGAAAATCACACTGAACAAATATTGATGTCAACGTGCAAGGATAAAAGACTTCAACTTCAAAACAAAATTAGTGTCTCAACTTGGAAAAAACTACTGCAAATTGAAAAACTGCATAGTTACATCAGAAATAATTGATTTGAAGGAAATATGACCATGCGGCATATCAGAAGCGCATCGTAAATACATTTTCCAATTCACATTTTTGGTCATTTTACAAAATTACGTACCTAATTAAAATTAGGCCCCCGGGGGTGCTGACTTGCGCGACGCACCATAGGAATTTGCATGGTAAATTATTTATGTTCAATTATTTGCTCCCCTAATTACTTTAGAGTTAAAGTGTAAATACATTTTTTGTAGAGAAAAAAATACTGCATCCATTCATACTGTTGCTAACAATTTTTTATTTTCCGGAACCGAAGGAATGCAAAAAACAAACTAGCATTTTCACAAAAATCAGTGATGCCATGGAATTATTGAAACAAGCAAATGCCAACGCAAATGCTTGCGGTGCGACAATATGTGCTGTTTGTTGGTTTGTCATTGATGTTTGACGTTTATAATAATTTATTATTAATTATGTTCTGCTTAATGTCTCTAAGGTACCTAGACCTTGTCCATAACAAAAATGGTTTTACGAGTATGGTGGACGTTCGTTAAGTAAGCTCCTTTTTTATTGTAAAATATCCGTATCGGCAAATTCCAAACAGTACAACCATTAATAGACTGATTCATTTTAAGTTTAAGACTACAGGCAAGTTATTAAATAATTGTAGGTTCAATAATGAGGTTCAGAACTTAAACCAAAATGAGAAAAACGACAATACGTTCAATCTTTTGACGGCAGTGACTGGATGATCGGGCGCACGCACTTGCGCTGGCATTGGCTTGTTTCAATAATTCCATGGCATCACTGATTTTTGTAAAAATGCTAGTTTGATTTTTTGCATTCCTTCGGTTCCGGAAAATCAAAAATTGTTAGCAACAGTATGAATGGATGCAGTATTTTTTTCTCTACAAAAAATGTATTTACACTTTAACTCTAAAGTAATTAGGGGAGCAAATAATTGAACATAAAGAATTTACTATGCAAATTCCTATGGTGCGTCGCGCAAGTCAGCACCCGGTATACTATATATATACCGTGTGTCCACAGGAGTACGCACCATAGAGATAAGATAATGCTAATAGAATATAAATATCAACCAGTGCTATGTCCACCGTCCCTTTTCTTGTACCATTTATAACAATATTGTTTCATACAGTGGCGAGTCAGAAGCCAGAAAACAACGTTTTAGCGTGCCGGCGATCACAGCATTAGCCGATCTTTCTATTCTATTTGGTTATCCCTATGGTGCGTCCTCCTGTGGACACACGGTATATAAATCTAACACAAATTTCACAAAACAAAATTGAAAATTAAACTTATTAAGTTTTTTCATACGGCAATACACTGGTTACACTCACTGTAAAAGCTACCAAACACAGTGTGCGGCAGCAAGCTGAAGCCTGCAAGAAGTTTGTCTGGAAGCGACAAGAAGAGATGCTCGAGCTTATTTCATTTTTGGAGTAACAGAATAATTATTTGACGCACAAGTAGTTTTTTTGAGAAAGACTAAATATAAATGGATAGCGCGAATATATATTATATACAGCACGGACGCTCAACTTGAGCGTTCTAAATTTGGTGAACATTTAGTAAAATTGATAGACATATGGAATTTAAAATGTAAGCAATGGTAAAACAATACCCAACATAGCTATTTTAGTGGTGCTGTTCTCATTCTCCGCAGTATAATAATTTGGGTTCCATTAAGATTTTTTGATGTTAATTAAATTTTTTGGTGGACAGCTCTAGGGATATATGGTTTAATTTGGTGTACATTATATTTGATCCCTTTAACTATTGTTCTACCGTTTCATTTCGTAAAGAGCTACACGCCTCCGATCGCTAAGCTGGCGGCCGGCTTTTACACCCGATTGTATTTGCTTTGGAAGATCGCCCAGAAATTAAGTATTAATTAGCTAACAAAAGCTATTGGACGATCATTTTCAATGTTGCTGGGGTCTCCACTTTTTAGTTTTTAGAATAGGGTATATTTTGGATATTTTCCACCTATCTGGAAATATATTCAATCTTAGAGATAAGTTAAAAATGATTTGTAGAGGAACAGCAAGAATCTGAGCACAGTCTTTAACAAACAATGAAGGTATTTTGTCTGGTCCTGATGTCATCTTATTGCTAAGTTTTTTTATAGCGGCGATGACTTCCTCGCAAGAGACGGGACTTATACTTATGCATTCGCCTACATCAACAAAATCAGGAAGATAAGGGACATCATTAGAATGTGGTAAGAACACATCGCTAAAAAATCTGGTGTGATACACTCACACAACTTCCTTTTACAGTGTTCTTATAATTAGTCAAAAATTTCATTTTTAATTTTTAGCCATTTGTCAAAAATTTTCAAAAATTACAAATACTACAAAAACGGTACAAAATAGAGCGTTAGTTGAAGAGAAAAATTTTCTCTGGAATTTTAAGGTGAATTCAAAAATGTAATAATATACCGGATGTTTTATTTAAAATAGGAGTTAATAAAAAAAATTGAAAAAAAAACAAAAGAAACCCACTTTAGAAGTATTCAACTGGAAAATCACCTATTTCACATCAATACACATTAAAAATGTAGTAAAAATGTAAAGTTTAAAAAAAATCGTTTGAGCCGTTTTTGAAAAAATCGAAAAAAACTGAAAAATCGCAAGAGTAAACACCTACTTCCGGTCATGCGATTTTCTTCAAAAGCTTGCTGTCTCATCTACATAGTACACAAAACTTATATATGAAGTTTCAACGCCATACCTCTTTTGGTTTTTGAGATATTCTGTTCACAGACACACAGACACACAGACAGACAGACCAATGAAAAAAATATGTTTTTTGGGATCAGGGGACTCTAAAACGTGAAGATCTGTTGAAAACTCAATTTCGAATTTTTGGGGTGAATCCAATACTTCCTTTATAGTAAAAGGAAGTAAAAAACTGACTAAACCCATTTACAATATCGGAAGAATTGTCATATTCGAAATTGCTACTTTGCATTTTACCTGGTATTCTACTAGCTTGTTTTTTCGATTGGATATATGACCAAAATTGATGAGAATCTGATGCAATAGATTCTTGCACTTTTAGTAAATAGTTATTATAGGCTACCTTAATTTGATATTTTACAATGCACCTAAGCCTTTTAAATTCTCTCAAATGATATTCTCAGTTCATTAGTTTGTACTTGCGACGGTGCTTGGACAATATTATTTATAATATCGATGCTATACCAAAAGGGATGTAGTAGTAGTAGTAGTTGTGGGGAGACCGTAGTCTAGCAAGTAGGCCACCATAGGCCCTTTTTGCCAACCCCATGCCATCCCCTCAACCACCTTCATTATCGTCCTCTTCGATGAGCTCTTCTCCCTGCTTAAACCTTCCTGATTTTCTAATGAAGATCATAATTTCGGCCCAGGATAGGGAGTTCAACTCTTCCATTTGAAGCGTAGGTGCCCCAAAGGTTCTATACCTCAGTCGCTGGTACGCTTTGCATTCTCCCAAGTAGTGAAAGGACGTTTCCTCGTCCCTCCCACATCTTGGGCAAATGGGATCTTCCTCTACCCCTATCAGTGTTAGGTGTCTCTTTAGTTTACAGTGGCCTGTCAAGATCCCTATCAAAAGATTTGTGGTTCTTCGGCTCCTTCCCATTAGCCAGACCGATTTCTTTGAATCAAATCCCGCTATGTGGTACTTTGCCTGACGACAGCCCCTGCATCCTTTCCACTTTTCCTCGCTGGTCTTGTAGGCCCACCCGGTTAGGGCTGCTGAGACCTGCTGCCTCGTTATACCCAAAAGGGGTTCCGGTCCAAAACAGGTTTCCCCGGCTCCGAGTTTGGCTAGTTCGTCCGCCTTCTCGTTGCCTTGGACCCCTGTGTGTCCCGGGACCCAGATGAGCTCGACTTCCTTTTCCCTTGCCAGTTCGGCTAAAGCATCTCCACATTCCTGGACAAGAGCTGATCTTGTCCTGGCCGAGGAGATTGCTTTTAGTGCGGCTTGGCTATCAGAGCAAATATAAATTTTTTGCTCTGGGGATATCCTGACCTCGTTCCTTGTTGCCACCGATAGGATGGCATAAACTTCTGCTTGGAATACCGTGGTGAATCTTCCTAAAGCATAGCTTTCTTGTACCCCTCAGCCTTCCATATAAATTCCTGCTCCAGAGGATTGCCTTTCTGCCACTCGAGAACCATCCGTGTAGCATATCAGGGCATTCGACTGGAGCTTAACCCTTTTTTGCTCCCACTGTTCCCTTCTTGGGATAGTGAGAGAGAATCTTTTTTCTAACCTTAGCCGGTCCTCTGCTTCGGTTACCCTGTAGGCTGATAGATATATTTCTCTAGCAGCCATGTCGGCAATCCTAGCATGGCCCGTGCGAACTCCCTGGTCATTCCATAGCCCCGTATCCCGCATTCTGAGGTGGGTAGCCATGGCCTCTCTCTTTATCCAAGTGTCGAGGCCCGGGAGTCCCAATATTACCTCAAGTGCGGCTGTTGGGGTTGTCCTCATTGCCCCTGTAATTCCGAGACAGGCTAGTCGTTGGACCTTCGCCAATCTTACGGAAATACTGGGGCGCTCTACACTAGGCCACCAGACCACTGAGCCATACTGAACTCTTGGCCTTACTACCAATGTGTAGAGCCAGTGCAGAATCTTGGGGTTTATCCCCCAGTTCCTGCCTATTGCTCTGCGCAACTGCCATAAGGTCGCTGTCGACTTCTTCACCGTCCTGTCGACATGCGACCTCCAACTTAATTTGCTGTCGAGAATTACCCCCAGGTACTTGACCTCTTGCACTAATGCAAGTGGTCTTCCGTACATAATGGGTATCCTCAAACCCTGAAGTTTTCGTCTTTTTGTGAAGAGAATGATCTCAGTCTTTAGTGGGTTTACCGACAGACCTTTCTCTTCACACCATCTTTCAATAATCCTGCAGGCTACCTGCATTCTATCGCAGACGACGTTTAGGAACCTGCCAGTAACAAGTACCAGTCCATCGTCTGCGTATGCTTGTGCATAGAAGCCCTCTTCCGTTAGGCGTCCCAGTAGACCGTCCATTATAAGACACCATAGGTGAGGTGAGAGGCAACTGCCTTGCGGGCAACCTCCCGTCACCCTGGCCCTCACTGAACAGTCCCCTAGGTTTGCCGTCACGGTTCTTTGCTTCAGTGCTGTTCTCACCCAACTGACCAGAACGGGAGGGGTTTTCCTGGCCTGTAAGGCTTGACATATTGTAGCCGTTCTTGCCTTATCAAATGCGCCTTCAATGTCAAAAAGTACTGCAAGGGCCACTTCCTTATAGTGTAGTGCCCTTTCGACCTTGTGCACGACAGCGTGGTGTGCAGTTTCAGTCGATCTTCCACGTCTGTATGCGTGCTGATTCCTGTGGAATGGGTGTGTTGTTATTACCCTTTCCATTAGATGCCTATCAATGATCCTTTCCAAGGTCTTTAGAAGAAAAGATGTAAGACTAATGGGCCTAAATGATTTGGCAGTTGTGTAGTCCTCCCTTCCCGTCTTGGGAATAAAGACCACTCTGGCTGCCTTCCACTGTTCTGGGACCCATCCCATTGCTACGCTGGCCCTATATACCCTTACTATATATGGAAGAAGGATATCCAGGCCTTTCTGAAGCAATGCTGCGAAGATCCCATCTGGCCCGGCGACTTAAAGGGATCGAACTCCTGGACTGCCCATGTGACTGCACCTTCCGTTATAATTCCCTCAGCGAACTGCCAGTTCTCTATAGAAACTGGTTCCTGTTCTGCTATGGGTGCTAATTGGATGGCGCCGTCTCCTGGAAAGTGGACTTCCAGGAGGTGTTGTAGAGACTCCTCTCTGGATGTTGTCCACATTCCATCGACCTTTCTTAACGCTCCTACTGTTTGACTAGTTTCGCGGCTTAAGATTTTCATCAGTCTAGCAGAGTCTGATACTGAGCTTAACTCTGCACAGTATTTCTGCCAGCTAGATCTTTTGCTGCGCCTTAACTCATTTTTAAACCTATTTCTGGCCATTTTGAAAGTGTCCCATGAGGCTTGTGTCCCTTCTCTGATAGCACTATTAAAGGTTCGCCTGGATTCCTTGCGCAGATCGGCTAGAGTGCCGGTCCACCATGGTACCCTACGAACTCGAGCCTCCCTGAGAGGACAAGCCTCCTCATAAGCGGAGACAATTTTACTTGCCAGTTGCTCTACATCTTTACTTAATTGTTCCTTCGTGCGTATACCTCCCTCTGGTTGGCCTCCTTGGCGGACGAGACTGGAACGATAACTTTCCCAGTCTGTTGCCCTGGGGTTCCGGTAGGGAATTTCCAGAGGCTTATCGGAATTCATTTCCATTCTGATCATACGATGATCAGATGTCACGATATCCGACGTCACTTTCCAGTTTTCAATATTGATTGAAAAACACCTAGATGCCACTGTAATGTCAATTACCTCCTTTCGGATCCTATTGACAAAAGTGAGCTCTATACCTTTGTTCATTATCTCAAGATCCGTGGACGCCAAATATTCTAGTAGGGTTTCGCCCCGAGGGTTAATGTCTGAGCTCCCCCACACCGAATGATGTGCATTGGCGTCACATCCGACAATTACCGGAAGACCTTTATCTCTTGCAAACGATATTAAACGTTCGAATTCCTCCGTAGGTATACGCGCGTTATCCGAGGGAAAATACGCACTTCCTACTACTACCTTATGGTTTCTACCACCTACCTGATGCTCCAGAACCACTGCGGTGAGGTCCTTGGTTCCCAGCTGCGGTAGTGGTACCATGCTGAGATCCCTGGACACCATGATACAGGTCCTGGGTCGATCGTCCACTTCCTTGCCAACCACTACATCGTAGTTGGCCATCCTCAGTCCCCTGACCTTATTCCTGTAAATATACGGTTCTTGAATGAGGACTATTTCTCTCCTGCCAGTTAGGGCGCTCATCAGCTCTGCCGTAGCGCCCCTACTGTGCTGAAGATTGATCTGACTTACCCGCAGTAAATCCATTATGGGGAATTAATGGTGCGGGGGCTGTGGTCCTTTCAGTTGTCCTTCTTGGCCTGCTTTGACACGCCGGCCTCAGAAGAGTCCTGGCGGACTGCTCCACTCCACGTCGGCACCCTTCACACTGCGAGAGTTACCAACTGGTAGTAGAGCTGCCACCCAGACTCCTCCAGAGTTCGGACAGTATCTCCGCTGACCATGAAGGTCAAGAACCACCCTCCTGGTCCTCCTGTCGTCTGGACATGTCTCCATTGCTCCACTCTTAGTGAGCGGTTCTGCATTGAAAGCATCTGCCTCAGCTTTTCCAGGTCAACCTCCTCTTGGCTTCTGAGCCAAAAACCCACCTTCTCTGGCCATGGTGCCTCCGATGCCCTTGTTGGGGCAAAGGTGACTCCCTCGGCACTGAGAGGTGTCCAGCCCTCCAGCCATCTTGCTGAGGTGTCGTCCTGGGCAGTTACTAAGAACCAGCCTGGTTCCACTAGTCCTGAATTCCTGAACCGGAGTTCTGGCCCCTGGGGACCCCCTTCGGGGCCTGCCATGGCACTAAACATCTCGGCAACTATGTTTGCTCTAACTGCCTCAGCTTCCTTTGGGAGAACCTGGCCATCTGGTCGGTCAGACCTGATTACAACCTGGTTCTCCCTATTAGGCGGCTTCGGCTCCGTTGCTCGCTGGGACTTAGCCGTGGTTTTTCTCAAAGGATGAGAAGCCTTGGCTTTCCCTGCTTGCTTCGGTAAGCTTTTTGGCCTTTTTTTCACTGCCTCTGGGGGAGTGTCATCACTCCTCGGTCTCTTAATGGTCGGTCGGGTACCTGAAGGACCTGGTTGGCCTTCCGTTACCCTGACTCGTCCCATGGAGTGCGTGATGAGCTCTATGGGTTTGCGTGCAGCAGCCCCTTTTGCTCTCCTCGCCTCCGGACCTCTTATTTTTCCCGCCCAATTAACAATCGAACAGTTTATTAAAAAGGTGTGCGTTAAATTCTATAAAAACTTGGAAATGTGTCCGAGTACTCAAGTGCATCAATTAGGAAGAAAAAATATACATACAAGACTTAAGCGTCGATTAACACAAGACCTTGTTGAAATAGACTAATCTGTAAATAACTATATTAGGACAATACTTAGCATTAGTAGGTACTCTTTTATCATATTTTATGAACTTGTTATTAACTCAAATAACTAATAATGTTAACCTTAGATGTAGTTACTGTGTATTTGTTATGCAAAATACTTTAACAAGACCATGAATAGCAAGAATATTTGCTGAACGGGTTCTTCCAATAAAAAAAAAAAAAAAAAAAAAAAAAAAAATTCCCGAGGGCTGTCTCTGCAGCTGGCCCTGGCCACTCTTTGGAGAGTCGCCTGGACTTGCTTCCCTAGGACCCTTGTCAGCCGCTTCCTGGGAGAAGTGTTCTGCCTGGCTTGCCTGGGCCGATGGACCCTGGCCTTCCCGCAGTTCCCTCCGTTTTGCCCTCTCTTCACGCCTCTTAAGCGTTCTGGTCTTTCTCTTATTTTCTTTTCGCTTCTCTTTGCGACGGGCCTCCCTAGCTGCTTTATCCATGGGGGAAACGCTAGTCTCCCCCTCGGATTCGCTGCCGGATGACCCGAGAAGCAGTTCCTCTTTCTCCGAATTTATTTCGGAGCCTTCCTCTGTTACTTTTTTGGAGCTAGGGTGCTCCGGGTTTTGTGGCACGTTCAAATCGTAGTCCATTTTTTCTTCTTCCATTGCTTACGTTTTGGGGATGGTGTGTATTTTGTTTCTGTTTGTACTTGTTCTGTGTTAGTGTACGTGAAGTAGTATGAGTGATTGATTTGGGGTTGGGGTCCTCCGTGTACCAGTTTCCGCGAAATATCATGGCAGAGCTGGTCCCGATTAGGAGGTCTGGGCCGCCGCTTACGAAGCCCCCCGAGATACGCAGCAGGGCCCTATTCCAGGCACCACCTGGCACTACTACATACCACGGGATTTTTCGACGGTTGAAAGGGCAGCCCCCTACGCTGGTTAGGAAAGGGTGGGCCCCTATACTACCCGTCGGCCCAGGTGTGCCATACCTGGTTTCTAACCCAGCTACCACTGCCAGATCAACCCAACCAGGGCCCCACCTCGATACTTCTTGAAAAACGGAGATACCGGTCTTCCCTGCCCCCGTGTACATGTTGTGTAGATGTGTTTATTGGGTGTATGTGTAAATGTGTGTGCTGTCCCTTTAGGGCGCCTCTTACGTCAGGCAGGACATACCGTGGGACTATTCTACGGGTCTAAGCCCGGCGCCGGACCCCACACGGCACCGATATCATATACGAAAGAAAAACTTCTAAGCTTACAATTCAAAAGGAATAGCGAGAAAGATAAATACAAATGGAGAATAAGAACCACAGAACTAAAAATTAGGAAGAAACAAAGAAGTAAGAATAACAAAAACAAAATATATTTCCCAACATGGAATCTACAAGGTATTAACGCACCAGGAGCACTAAAGAATGTTATTAGAGAAGCTGAAAGATACAAAGTACAAATAATGACATTACAGGAAACAAATATAAAAGCAGAATCAGAAAACGAACACGAAGACTATATATTCCTTAACTACGGAGGAAACGAAAATAAATTAGGAACAGGATTCTTAATCCACAAACAAATACAGGATACAGTTTTAAGCGTAAAAGGAATAAATGAAAGGCTGAGTTACATAAGATTGAAAGGGAAACAGAGAAAAATCAGCATAATAAACCTACATGCACCAACAGAGGAGAGCAGTGACGAACAAAAAGAACAATTTTACGAAAAAATGGAGAGAGTGTACGACAGTTGCCCAAGATTCGACGTTAAAATGTTAATGGGAGACTTTAACGCTAAACTAGGAAAAGAAAAAAGTTACAAAGGTATAATAGGGAAATATAGTAAACATGCCAAGACCAATGACAATGGAGGAAGACTTCTGAACTTCGCTGCAGAAAGAGAACTGCTAGTCAAAGCCACATACTTACAAAACAGAGATATCTATAAGGGGACTTGGATCAGTCCGGACGGACATACCATAAACCAGATTGATCACGTATTGATTGAGGAAAAGCATACGAACAAGGTAGCAAATGTAAAAAGCCAAAGAGGAGCGGATATAAGCAGCGACCACATAATGGAAGAATAACAGTAAAGGAAGAAATAACCCAAGTAAAGAATGTCAGACCAGGAAGAAGAAAGCTAAACATAGAATCCCTAAAAGAAAAAGACAAAAAACAAATATATAGAAGTAATAAATAAAGGATTAGAAGAGATAGATAATGAAATGGACATTAAAGAAGAATGGAGAGAAGTAAGCAAACTAATGAAGGAAAAAGCGGAAAAAACACTAAGGAAAATGAAAAAAGAGAAAAACGGATGGTTTAACGAAGAAGGAAAACGAAATTGGAGTACTTAAAAGACAATAGTAAAGAAAATAAAGATAAATATAAAGAAAGTAGAAGATCAACAAAAAGTATAATTAGAAATAAAAAACGACAATATGAAAATTTACAAATTGAAGAGATAGAAGAGAATTTTAAACAAAATAAATTAAAATGGTTATATGCGAAAACGAGAGAAATGAAAAAGAAAAAACACCAACAAATAACCATGGAAAAAGAAGGACACAAAATAGCGAATAAGAATGAAATCAAGGAACTATGGGTTGAATATTACGAACAAATGTTCAAAGATGAAGTGAAATGGGAAAAAGAAACGGAAGAAATGGAAGAGAATCAAAATGAAGAAGTCCCAAAGCTAGAAGAAGTGGAAAAAATAATAGCGGAACTAAAAAACAACAAAGCAGCAGGAAGTGATGGAATATACAATGAGTATTTGAAATATGGAGGAGCAGCACTAACGGAAAAAATCTACAAGTTAATAGTGAAGATATGGCTGGAAGAAGAAATACCGGATGATTGGAAAGAATCAGTAATAATACCAATCTATAAAAAAGGAAAACCAGGGAAATGCAAGAACTACAGGCCAATAAGTTTACAAAATGTAGTATACAAAGTATTGGCAAAAATAATAAACCAGAAATTAAAAATAACGACAGACCAACAGCTAGGGGAATATCAATGTGGATTTAGGTCAAATAGATCTACAATAGACCAGATATTCACTATTAAACAAATACAAGAAAAATGTTGGAATAAAAATATCAAAATTTATGCGCTCTTCATTGACTTTCGACAAGCCTATGATACAGTTAAAAGAAGCAAGATAATAGAAGTATTAAAACAAATAAACTGCCCCAAGAAACTGCAAAGTCTAGTAAAGCTAACACTAAAAGAAACGATGAGTAAAGTAAAAACGAGAAACATAGAAACAAAACAATTCCCAACATACAGAGGGCTAAAACAAGGAGACCCAATGTCTAGTACGTTATTTAATCTAATACTAGATGAAGTAATCAGGAGAAGTGATATTGAAAGAAATAGTAACATACTCAAAGGACCACATCAATGTTTAGCGTTTGCTGATGACGTACTAATATTAACGAGAACAAAATATGAACTACAGAGAATAGCAAAAGCAATAATAAAAAATGCAAAAGAAGTAGGCCTCGTAATAAATGAACAAAAATAGCAATACATTGTGATGGGAGAAACGAAAGAAAAGGAGTCGCTGCAAATTAACATCGAAAAGAAAGTATACAATCTTAAACAAGAAGATATTGCAACATACCTAGGTACGGAAATATCGTCCAATGGGAGATTAAGCGAAGAAATAAAACGGAGACTAATAATGGGATCTAAGTGCGTGGGAGTATACAAAAAGCTATTGAGCTCAAAAGTTCTTTCAAGACCAATACAAATTAAACTCTATAAAACAATTATAAGACCGATAGTACATACGCGAGTGAGTGCTGGGTGATGACAAGACAAGAAGAGAGCAAAGTAGAAGCCTGGGACAGGAAAATATTAAGATACATATATGGAGGAATAAACGAGGGGGGTATTTGGAGAAGAAGGACAAATAAAGAATTAGAGGACCTCTACAAAGACGCTACAATAGTTAAAATAATAAAACAAAACAGAATAAGATGGATTGGTCACTTACACAGATTAGAAAGCAAAAGAACAGTTAAGGAAGTATACAAATCAGAACCGGAAGGAAGAATAAGCGTGGTAGACCAAGGCTAAGCTGGAGGAAAGAAGTAGAACAAGATTTGAAGAAACTGCAAATAAAAGAATGGGAAACTGTTACACTAGATAGAAAAGCATGGAAAGAAATAGTTGAAAAAGCCAAGGGCCTTTGAGGCCTGTAACGCTGTTGTATATATATATATATTATTTTTTCGAAAACTGTCATCAAATGTTGACATTTTCGTTAAATTCTCAGTAAGCAAAGTGATTCTTTTTTGTCACTTAACAGCGAAATACTTTTATGTTCTAGAACGCAAAACTCTTTTGCGTTCTAGAACATAAAAGAAATGTCAAAAAATTTGTCATTTTTTAGGAACTTATTTGTGATTTTATTAATTAAGTAGCCTAGTTTAGTTTTTTATTAAGTAATTTAAAATTTCAATAGATACTAATAACTATTATAAACTATTATAAAGATGACTAATTTATGTTGTACTACATGTAAATTGAAGGTGCCGATACTGCGGTCAGTTAAATTTATACGTCACTTTGACGTTTGTCAAACAATTCAGCAGGCCGTGGTTCAAACATAAATTAATTGTTTATGAAATATAAAATTGTCAATTAACGTTGACAGTTACCTTATTTAATTTTTTTTTATTCTTATACTAGTTTTATTGCAGTTTTCGAAAAATCATTGTTTGCATCTCGATGCGAAATACTTTTGCGTTCTCGAATGGGTATTTTGCCTCGCTAAAGCTCGGCAAAATAACTTCCATTCTCGAACGCAAAAGTAGCATTTCGCATTCTAGATACAAAAATCTGGTGTGATACACTCACACAACTTCCTTTTACAGTGATCTTATAATTAGTCAAAAATTTCATTTTTAATTTTTAACCATTTGTTAAAAATTTTCAAAAATTACAAATTCTACAAAAACGGTACAAAATCGAGTGTTAGTTGAAGAGACAAATTTTCTCTAGAATTTTAAGGTGAATTCAAAAATGTAATAATATACCGGGTGTTTTATTTAAAATAGGAGTTAATAAAAAAAATAGAAAAAAACAAAAGAAACCCACTTTAGAAGTATTCAACTGGAAAATCACCTATCTCACATCAATACACATTAAAAATTTAAGAAAAATGTAAAGTTTAAAAAAAATCGTTTTTGAGATATTCTGTTCACAGACAGACAGACACACAGACAGACCAATGAAAAAAAATATGTTTTTTGGGATCAGGGGACTCTAAAACGTGAAGATCCGTTGAAAACTCAATTTCGAATTTTTGGGGTGAATCCAATACTTCCTTTATAGTAAAAGGAAGTAAAAATAGCCATTTAACTATATATACAAAAAAATCTGGTGTGATACACTCACACAATTTCTTTTTACAGTGTTCTTATAATTAGTCAAAAATTTCATTTTTAACACGTTGAGTGCCACAATAGGGTAAGAAATTTTGGTCCCAAATGGCCGCTACATTTTTTTAACGGTAACTATTAAAAATCCTTATAGAATACTTACACGAGTGTTAAAATGTTAAATAATTGCAGTTTTTATCGTATTTTGCAATAAAAAAATTGAGATTCCGCATTGGTCTCTCGCGGCCACCAGAACGACAAGTGTTCTGGGAAGCCGTGAGAATCCAATGTGGTATCTCCTATTATTTCTTGTTGAGACCTCTGATTATTTTATGCTGAAACTTGATTTTTCATGTTGAGACTTGTTTGGTGCAAATACAAGGCATTTGTACCTATCGAGGCGTCATTTACAGTTGTACCGCTGCGCTGTAGTGTTATGCAAAATGGCTTATTCCTACGAGGCGGATCAAGTGCGGCTACAAAAGTTATTACAAGAAGTGTTATCAGATGAGGATGAACGTGAATCATTATTTGGTGATACTTACTTATCAGATGGGTATCAGGAGAGTAGCGGTTGTGAATCTAGTGATTCTGAAACCTCTTTAGAAGTACCGAGAAAAAAACTCCGTTCTAAAAATTCACGGAGTACTGCAACAGTGCAAGATCTTGCAAATTTACCGTCTACTTCAACTAGTAGTGTAAATGAACAAAATATAATTCCTTCTACTTCTCAAGTAAAATCGACAAGTGTTAGTGATACGATTGAAGACGTGATACAAAATTTGGTTATGGATTCATCTAGTTCCGATGAGATTCAGTCAGATGAAGAAAATATACAGAACGGTGCTAAAACTGGCGATGATATTACGTGGGGCCCAGTAACTGGCGTTAACCTAAACACTTTTTCCTTTGTCGAAAAAGACGTTGGGTTTTCGATGGAATTTCATGAAGCGTATTACAATAAAACCCCATATGACTTTTATTTACTTTATCTGAACGACGAAGTGGTGAATATAATGGTATGTATATGTAAGTAGATATATTTCAATTCCTAAATTAATTTCTATTAGGTTACTGAAACTAATCGTTACGCTGAACAGTGCATTGCCAAAAATACATTCCCAAAATCTAGACTCAAATCCTGGCAGCCTACAACCCATGTAGAAATGAAAAAACTTATTGGTACTATTATGTGGATTGTGGATGGGTTTATGTCAGTATCCGACTGTGCAGTCCTACTGGTCCAAGAATGTTCTTTATGACAATTACATTAAAAAAATTATATCTAGGAATCGGTTTCAGTTATTAATGAAGATGCTGCATTTTAATGACAATTCTGTTGATACCGATGACCGGCTACAAAAAATAACACCATTTTTGAAAAAAATGAAAGAATCGTTTCAAAATATAATCACTCCAGGAGAATACCTCTGTATTGATGAGACTTTAGTCCCTTTTCGCGGACGTCTGAAATTTAAACAATATATTTCAAATAAACGTCATAAATTTGGAATCAAATTATTTAAACTTTGCTTAGAAAAAGGTTACACATACGATTTTGATGTCTATTGCGGAAAAGCAAAGTCTGAAAATATCAGCGTTCCAACAAAAGTTGTTTTGGACCTGTCCGAAGGCTTACTAAATAAAGGTCGTACCATTTGTACTGATAATTGGTATACTTCTGTTTCATTGGCTCACACTTTGTTGCAAAAGGACACACATTTGATTGGTACCCTTAGAAGGAACAGAAAATTTAACCCCAAAGATGTGGTCAACCGCAAACTGAAAACAGGCGAAACAGTTGCAGCAGAGAGCAATACAGGTATTGTGGTACAAAAATGGAAGGACAAGAGGGACGTGTTGATGCTGAGCACAAAATATACTAATGAAATGGTTCCAATACAGAGAAGAGGATCTGAAATAAAGAAACCACGAAACGTACTAGAATACAACAAATACAAATCATACATTGACCTTTCTGACCAAATGAAAAGTTACAACACATCATTACGAAAAAGTATAAAATGGTACAGGAAGCTCGCCATAGAATTTCTAACAGGTTCTTGCTTAGTCAATGCATTCATCGCGCATCAGCAAGTAGCGAATGAACGTATGTCCATTACAAAATTTAGAGAAGAAGTCATCCATGGACTTGTAAATGTCCAAGACCCTAAAAATATACAACTGACGGAAGCGGAACATCGACTAGAAGATTATGGACGTACCGGCAGGCGTAGATGTTCAAGATGTTACGCTAAAAAATCTAAAGAATTTGGACGTAAAGAAGCTCAGAAGAAAACTCCGCAAACTTCATTGAAATGTGAAGCATGCAGAAAAAATTATTGTCTTCGGTGTTTTTTTGATGTCCATAAGGTTACTATGTAATTAACTGAACATCATTTTTATGTTATTTTGTACCATAAATTCGTCTTTATTTTTAAGTTCTTGAAACGTATTTTTCTTTTAGTTCTCATGCAGTCAGTCAAATATTATTTTAAGTTTTTAGAATGTATTTTAATTTTGAAAATTAAATAATTAAAAAATAAATTCAATAATAAACATGAGCGAATTTTTGAATTCTTTATCAACCTTTGTTGTGAACAATAATTTATTATATCTGTAAATTTTAAAATTTATAATAATCTTGCTATTACTGTCATTTGTTTACATCATATAATGAGTGTTGTGTGAACAATTTTTTTATGTAGAAAAAGATAACGTGTGATTATGCAAAAAAAAATCAATTTCTTCTTCAAATCTAATAGCTGATTGTTTCACATAAGCGTAGTATACGATGCATTTAAAATTTCACAGAAAAGTTGATAAAAATTCAAAACATCCCCTATAGACTAGGTGTTACATACTGACTTTTAACGAGAAATGTTGAACAAGCAGCATTAAAACGTTCATGGCTGCGACACTCCACACTGGTCTCTCAGACGTACAGGCCAAATACAGTGTTAAGACCGCCAGGCCGTCTACTTTTCAATGCCGTGTAGTTTACAGCTCTATGAGAGACCAACGTGGAGCTACGCAGCCGATAATGAGCACCTAACATGAGAGACAACGTAAGTCTCACGCGGCCAGATGTAACAAAATAAATGAGAGACCATGTTGGTCTCTTATGGCACACAACGTGTTAATTTTTAGCCATTTGTCAAAAATTTTCAAAAATTACAAATACTACAAAAACGGTACAAAATAGAGCGTTAGTTGAAGAGACAAATTTTCTCTAGAATTTTAAGGTGAATTCAAAAATGTAATAATATACCGAGTGTTTTATTTAAAATAGGAGTTAATAAAAAAAATGGAAAAAAAACAAAAGAAACCCACTTTAGAAGTATTCAACTGGAAAATCACCTATTTCACATCAATACACATTAAAAATGTAGTAAAAATGTAAAGTTTAAAAAAAATCGTTAGAGCCGTTTTTGAAAAAATCGAAAAAAACTGAAAAATCACAAGAGTAAACACCTACTTCCGGTTATCCGATTTTCTTCAAAAGCTTGCTGTCTCATCTACATAGTACACAAAACTTATATATGAAGTTTCAACGCCATACCTCTTTTCGTTTTGGGATATTCTGTTCACAGACAGACACACAGACAGACAGACACACAGACAGACAGACCAATAAAAAAAAATATGTTTTTTGGGATCAGGGGTACAAAATAGAGCGTTAGTTGAAGAGACAAATTTTTTCTAAAATCTTAAGCAGAATTCAAAAATGTAATAATATACCGGGTGTTCTATTTAAAATAGGAGTTAATAAAAGAAAATAGAAAAAAAACAAAAGAAACCCACTTTAGAAGTATTCAACTGGAAAATCACTTATCTCACGTCAATGCACATTAAAAATGTAATAAAAATGTGAAGTTTGAAAAAAATCGTTAGAGCCGTTTTTGAAAAAATCGAAAAAAACTGAAAAATCACAAGAGTAAACACCTACTTCCGGTTATGCGATTTTCTTCAAAAGCTTGCTGTCTTATCTACATAGTACACAAAACTTATATATGAAGTTTCAACGCCATACCTCTTTTCGTTTTTGAGATATTCTGTTCACAGACAGACAGACACACAGACAGACAGACACACAGACCAATGAAAAAAAATATGTTTTTTGGGATCAGGGGACTCTAAAACGTGAAGATCTGTTGAAAACTCAATTTCGAATTTTTGGGGTGAATCCAATACTTCCTTTATCGTAAAAGGAAGTAAAAATCGGTAGTTGTAAGTAAATGAACTGTATATCAATAAAAACAACAAATTCTTCTCTTTCCTGGTGAATTACAACACACTCAGCATCTAAGTGTCTGTGATGGCAGCATTTGACCGGGATTGATGTATTTAGGCCTTGTATGTTGGATGTTTGTTTACACTTAGTGCTCTGCAAATATACGCAGAAATTAAAGAGATCTATGATACCTGTGGCTCCGGAAATGCGTGAGGGTTGATGCAGTTTGTGGTGGTCCTTTAGGAGGGCAGTGCTGTACATTTTATGTATAGTTAAAATTTGCTGCAGAAGCTAGCGTTACAACGCAAATGTAATTTGACAATTAATTAATAAACAAAGTGACAGTTCAAAGTCTAAAAAATGTGCGCAAGCGCCACCTACTTGCATACGCGGTGTGAGAATATTTCTCACAGCTATTTTACAACAGCAACAGCGTGAGTAAGGTGATTTGAAAAGTATATTTTTGTCTAATAAAATTCTTGTCCAATAAAAATTCTAATATAACCATCCTCTTTAGGAGGGTATAACTCGACAAGCAGGGTTTTAAAAGAAAAACTATATGCAAAAATGTTACGCTTCAACGTTCTTTATAATCCCCAAAAGTTTCTCTTCATAATGCATGGCACAATTATACATCTAAATGAGGCAAAATGTTTGCATCACAATGTATTTCATTTTTTTACACTAAAAATAGTAGTTGTAAGAAAAAACTAAAACTAAAAAAATCTCTTATTCTACTGTAAATCAGTGATACAGCCTTAGTAACAAAACGTGTCGGTGATTATATTTGTTTGCTGCTTTCCCTTTACAACGGAAGTTAATATTATTATTATTATTATGTTCCTAGGATAATAATACAATTAACAACACAAGATGCAGACTTAAACGTTTTGTTTATAATTGCAAGTGTTTATGTGACATGTAACACGACTCATGAAAATTAATCCTGGTGACAGGTGATAAACCAAACGATTCTTTTTAAATCTAGGAAAATTTTGGTAACTAGCGGGAAAAATATAATAAGATAACTCGAAATGTATCGCCTATTAACATGTTCGGCAGCCAACAAGCCGCAGCTTCGCCTTGGCTTGTACTTGCCTACCTCAAATGTTAATAGGTCCTTACATTCCTTGTTATCTAAATAGCTATAAATAAATAATTCTTTTTATTAAAAAAATTTTATAATCATTTTCAAAATGCAGCCCATTAAAAAGTTGTAATAAAAACTATTAGGTGAGTTGCTAATTTCAAACCCTTTCAGACGAAACGACTCTTGGTCGTACGCCATATAGGGCACAGTGCCGTGCTGCCGTGCATTCCAAAGATGCGCCGTAGTGCACATGATTTTTCGCCGTGAACATGACGGCGTGTTTTGGGCTGTGATGTATCAGGGTGTTGATACATCGATAGACAACTTGTAACGTCGTTAATCATAGAGATATTGAAAAAAAATTAAATGTCAGTATTCAGCCTACAACCAGTCATAACTCAATTTAAGTCATGGCCTCCTATTTTTGCGACACGACTTTGGTTTTTTAAATGGAACACCCCGTATATTTTTAGATATTTGAAATCAGCGTAAAAATACTTTATGATAGTATGCTCCAACTAAAATCTTGGGACTAATTATTTTTTTAAATTAAAAAAATATTTAGCTAAAGGAGGCCATGACTTATGCAAAATCATTAAAAATCGAACAAGAATTGCAAAACAAACTCCACTTGGCTCCAAATATTCCAAATTATCGCATCAAACGCACTAAAACAATTAAAACCTATGTTTTCTTTATGGAACAATATGAGTTTCACTCTAAGTTCAAAACGACAACAAAAAAGCTTTCTAATGATTTCCAGTATTCCCGATTTCATTTACAAGTAGCTTTTAAAAAATCAAAATTTTTAGTTCCTGTTACAATGCAGTTTGAAGGAAGCCTTGAAAGCAGTACGAAACAAACGCCCGAGCAGGGACAAAAACTTACTATAATTTACAGAATAAGATACAAAATAAAGCTAAAACCTCTTGTAATATGATTTTAATACTGTGTTTGAATGTCTGAAATTAAACAGTTATTGGTACCATAGGGACGGATTTATTTTACCTAGTGTTTCTAAGGGGAAAACAGTAGTGTCCCAATCTAACCACACTTAATGGGGTAAAATTGGGACAACGATAGAGGCCGTTTATTAGGATGCCATTGGTCATAGTGTAACGCTAGCTCCCGTTTGAATTTGATTAGTTCAATATTAAATAATATTTGCAAATTTAAACGTCGCCGACCTTTCGCGTTATCAAGAATCCGGTGTGTTTCAGCAAGATAAGATAGCGCAGACCGAAGTTCCGCCCGTGAAAACAGCGCGAACAAAGGCGAGACGCGCGCCGTTCCTCCCCACCTAATGGCTTTGCAGAGCATATAAAAGGGCTTGCAGAACGCATTTCAAAGGAGATTTCCAAGAGATTCCTGATTCTCCTCCAGCATTCATTCCAGCAAACACCTAGTTCCCGATCCTTCATCCTGTCCTATCCAGAGAGTTCCTCCTTCGACTCTACCAGTACCTGGGGAACCGTTCCGAGGCTGAGTTCAAGTTAGTGGTTTCGCCAGAAACGCCTGACACGCTAGCAATATTTTCCTCTAACCCTCCTAATAAGCTGAGTTCAAGTTAATGGTTTCGCAGGAAACGCTTGACACGCCAGCAATATTTTCCCGAAACCTCCTAATAAGCTGAGTTCAAGTTAGTGGTTTCGCAAGGAACCCCTGGCACGCCAGCAATATTTTCCCGAGACCTCCTAATAAGCTGAGTTCAAGTTAGTGGTTTCACAAGAAACGCCTGACACGCCAGCAATATTTTCCTTGTAAAAATCCTACACCGAAAACCGTTTGTAAATCAGTAATAACTAACGTAATATTTAAATCCCAGCTCCCTTGCATTTTAAATTTAGCGCCTTGCTATTCAAGCAGAATTAGAAGCTTCAAGCTATCTAATTGGAAATTACCTGTGTTAATCCTTGAGAATTGCAGCGGCCGTCTTGCCTGGGAATTCTGCGGACCGAACCGTCAGCCTCGCCGAAGAATACACGTGGAGGTGCCGAGGTTGCTAACCTCGAAAATCCTGTCGATTTGATAAATCGAGTTACAAGCAAAGTCCCGTCGTGCGGCGAACCTCACAGAGTATTTTAACAACAAACTGTAGCTGCACAAATAGGGTGAGAACTCGCGTTAACAGTTTTAATTTGTTGTTTGTTGACAGAAACCAGAATTCGCAGATCGGCGAATTTGACAGACTGCCCGGCGTTGCAATCAGCGCGCAGCTCGTCCCGAAGAGCTACGAAGTAGCGGCCCGGCCGACCACGACGTCCTCGAACGAATCCCGCACGAGGTCACGCCCGCTACAACCAGGAAGCGGCTACCGTCCGTAGAATCCGTCTCCGCGAGAACCAGGAAGCCGCGTTTTTATACGATCGTTAATTTCGAGCAATAAACATCTCATTTAATTAATTACACGAATATTTACTTATGTACGATAGTTATATAGAATAAATGTTATACAGGATACTCCGTTAGTGTGTTTTGCTTATTTATGATATATCTGAGCGAACGATCGAACCCTATCTCCGATTTATGAGCTAACCCGTGGTAAATAAATATTACAACCCTTATAAGGAGGGGCGGATATTACAATAGAGCTAAATCAGGTCCATATTTGTTAAAAGGAAGGTTAACTTCACATAATACCATAGTCTCAGCAGTCTAGCTTAATACGTGTTGACGGGAGCAATAAAAAAACAGAAAAAGTGTCCCAAAGTTACCCGTCTACGGTATTGGATTCACCACAAAAATTCGAAATTGTGTTTTCAACAGATCTTCACGAATGTTCGCGAGTCCCCTGAATCCAAAAAACATATTTTTGTCATTGGTCTGTGTGTGTGTATGCGCGCGCGTGTGTTGACGGGTGTGTGCGTGGCGTGCGCACGGGCGAGTGGCGCGCGCGGGCGGATGCAGGCGTGGGTGCGGTATGCGTGTGTGCAAGGTGGGGGGGGGTGCGTGGGCGCGCGCGTGCGGGGGGGTGCGTGTGTGTGTGTGTGGATATGCGTGCGCGGGCGTGGGCGTGTGAGTGCGGGTGTCTACGTGTGTGTGCGTGTCTGGGAGTGCGAGCTGGTGTGTACTATTGCGGAAAAAATATTTCGCACGGTTTGTTTGCCTTAAGTATGTATGGATTTATCAAGTGGACAAAAGTGATTGAATTGTCAGTTATACAACTGACATTCTGCTATCAAAAGTTAAAATGCCGAATCACGTTCTAAGCGAGGCCGAAGAAAGCTTTGAAACAATAAGGAAGCCGACCTGCGATTAATTAATAAAATAAGCAATGGTAGTAAAAATCGCAGATCAACCCCCCTACCATTTATACACCACGGCAGCTCTGAAAAACTCTTTCTTTACTCACCGCGATGGCCGAACTAGCAGGTGTCGAAAGTGCGATAAGGCTTGGCCTCCGAGAAAAACTCGTGTATGAAGCTGGTAATTAAGAGCTAAGAAAAATCTAATTACTATGGAGATAATAAAACAGAAAAGCGCAATCGTACCTGATCGTAATCAGCCCTTGGAAGCACACACTGCTCATTAAATTAATTGAGCGCACGTAAATTGACTTGAACATAAACTTTAGCCACGCCGAACGCGGCGGGCAAAGCGAAGACAGCAAGTGCCAAGTACCAACAATTCGTGCCCAAAGGCAAGCTCGGACTCTGATAAGAAATAACGCGGGGTCGAGAGGGCATCACGCAAACGATAAGAACTTGATGCAGGTACAAAATGCGTTGGTTTGGAAAATTTACGAATTCGAAATGCAAAAGGATTTATAATTTAACTAAAAATATACAGGTTAAGCCTGAAATAATTGGATAACTGGCGAAACAATTAGGCTAAGCCAAAAAATTGTTTCACTCCCCACGGCCAAGAGAAATAAAAAGGTTTAAATATGAAAACATTAAAAAAAATGTAGGGAACCAAAGAATTTCAGAATGAGATCGATGATGCCAACACACAAAGCGAAACGCTATCGAAAAATCCTCTTTCGAGAAGATAAGCCAAGGGAAACAACCCTTATAAATCGGCTTAAAAATAACAGGGCACCACATAGGACACCGCCAAAAAATAGACGTTCTGTCTAAATCGGACAGAAGCCAAAAAAAACTGTTAAACACAGCAAAAACCAACTGCATCACATAGGACACAATCCACCTTACAACAAACATCCGAAAAACTCACAAAAATCCGAAAAGCTCGCACCGCATCATCATCACTCACTCCAAATCTAAGATAACCTAATATCAAAAAAGTATGAGAAAAAAATATCTTGAAAAAATGAAACACAGTAAGTACTGCGAAAAAAGGTTCGGGTGAAAACCCAGGAAAAGATCCTAAAAACCATACCCGCCCCGAATTTAGGTAGAGACCCCAGAAGCCGGAAGGAACGACCGCACAACCACCAAACCCCGCTCGGGCATTCAGCCAGTCGTCGCAGCAAGATGGAAGAGGCTAAATGTGGCTCCCTCACTGAGTCGGATGGCAACACAATCGCTCGCCCCAACCCCCAGAAATCTCTACAAGGCCGAAAAAACCAACCCAAATAATAATAAAATTTAAAAAAACCCAAACAAGTATAAACTCATTTCGAAAAAAAAATCACATAAAAAACAGCATAGCTAACAAGCCATGAACAACGACCTGAAAATCAAATCGTTTAAAGTCCTAAGCGAACACAAGCACGAATGGTGAAAGCACTCTTAAAAAAGTCCCAAAATATGGAGAGAAACGACCCCAACGGCTAGCGTTGCTTAGACGGAAAGCAAGATGACAATGCTTCTTATCGTGACCTTCCCTGCATGCCCAACCAACCACCCTATACGTTACAAAGGGGAAAAACTAGATGATGGCGTTCCCAAACAGTGACCTTCCCTGCATGCCCAACCTACCACCCTAGCAAGAAACAAAAAGCACAAAAAACAAGTTTTTAAAAGGGACACTGTAGGTGTTTCCACGGTCACAATATCCTATAATACCATAGTCCAAATCCAAATAAGCAAAGCGCTTTTGAAAAAATCCACAAATGAGACGGAAGTAATGGCAAGAAAAAGGAAAGTGAAAAGCACTAGAATGCAAAATCCATAGAGAACATACCCTACAGCAACTTTTAAAAACAGAAGAAAAAACAGGACATAAGGAAAAGAGAAAAGGAAAGAGAGGAAAATGAACCAAAAAACCAGAGTTCGGAAAAACTCACGCTGCCACACCCACTCATCCAAGCTTCGACTGGCTAGGTCTACTATTCCATGCCGTGATCCGGGTTTACGGAGACATGGACACGCTTAAAGACGAGGAAACACAAGGAAAGCAAACCGCCTTCAATCGCAAGGAAAATCCGCACGCAAACAGATGCATAAAAAAAACGCAAAAAAAATTGCATAAAACAATGCGTAACAAGATGCAATAGCGCATCAAAATCGACGCAAAAAATATCCCCTGTCACGTCTGACAGAAGAAAAACCTGCACCACATCGGACACAGAAAAAATATAGACACCCTGTTTACACCGAACAGGGGCCTAAAACAAGGACTGCCTCACATCGGACGCAGCCAACAAGAAACTCGCATTCAAAAAGGAAATGCATAATCATCGCATTCAAAAAAATTAAAAGCCAGAAAAAAACAACCCGGAAACAACCCGTCGAGACCCTTAGTAAACACAAGTATGGTGAGGCAAGTAAATAAAAATCCCAAAAATGGAGTAAACTACACCAAACCGCAGAAGTCATTCACGCAGGCCTTCGACCCACCGATACGCAACCAAAGGAAAGATAAGGAAAAACCAAACATACTACACTACCAAAGCACACACGCAACCAATCAAAGAAACCATTCAGAAACGTCATTCACCAAAGCATACCCTTTCAACAAAGTCCATCACACTACCTATAAACATACCGCTAAACCAATCATTCGTCAAGAAAGATGAGAGAAGAAAAGTCAATAAGCAACCGACGAAAGGATACGTAAAGAAAGGAAAAGAAAAGAAAGTCAAATATAAATACTTGCACTGCAACAAGATGAAAATTACAAAATGGCATATGAAGTAAAAATTTAAAGAGTACAAAATTAAATATTGATAAATAAAGACATCCAGGTAAACACAGCTGATGTTACTACCAAAATCGAGCCCCATGTTGGGCGCCAGTGAAACAATAAGGAAGCCGACCTGCGATTAATTAATAAAATAAGCAATGGTAGTAAAAATCGCAGATCAACCCCCCTACCATTTATACACCACGGCAGCTCTGAAAAACTCTTTCTTTACT
Organism: Agriotes lineatus; assembly: GCA_940337035.1. Taxonomy (NCBI): domain Eukaryota; kingdom Metazoa; phylum Arthropoda; class Insecta; order Coleoptera; family Elateridae; genus Agriotes; species Agriotes lineatus. Next base: position 125,095 of record CALNHX010003054.1, read on the forward strand.
CACCGCGATGGCCGAACTAGCAGGTGTCGAAAGTGCGATAAGGCTTGGCCTCCGAGAAAAACTCGTGTATGAAGCTGGTAATTAAGAGCTAAGAAAAATCTAATTACTATGGAGATAATAAAACAGAAAAGCGCAATCGTACCTGATCGTAATCAGCCCTTGGAAGCACACACTGCTCATTAAATTAATTGAGCGCACGTAAATTGACTTGAACATAAACTTTAGCCACGCCGAACGCGGCGGGCAAAGCGAAGACAGCAAGTGCCAAGTACCAACAATTCGTGCCCAAAGGCAAGCTCGGACTCTGATAAGAAATAGCGCGAGGTCGAGAGGGCATCACGCAAACGATAAGAACTTGATGCAGGTACAAAATGCGTTGGTTTGGAAAATTTACGAATTCGAAATGCAAAAGGATTTATAATTTAACTAAAAATATACAGGTTAAGCCTGAAATAATTGGATAACTGGCGAAACAATTAAGCTAAGCCAAAAAATTGTTTCACTCCCCACGGCCAAGAGAAATAAAAAGGTTTAAATATGAAAACATTAAAAAAATGTAGGGAACCAAAGAATTTCAGAATGAGATCGATGATGCCAACACACAAAGCGAAACGCTATCGAATAATTCTCTTTCGAGAAGATAAGCCAAGGGAAACAACCCTTATAAATCGGCTTAAAAATAACAGGGCACCACATAGGACACCGCCAAAAAATAGACGTTCTGTCTAAATCGGACAGAAGCCAAAAAAAAACTGTTAAACACAGCAAAAACCGACTGCATCACATAGGACACAATCCACCTTACTACAAACATCCGAAAAACTCACAAAAATCCGAAAAGCTCGCACCGCATCATCATCACTCACTCCAAATCTAAGATAACCTAATATCAAAAAAGTATGAGAAAAAAAAATATCTTGAAAAAATGAAACACAGTAAGTACTGCGAAAAAAGGTTCGGGTGAAAACCCAGGAAAAGATCCTAAAAACCATACCCGCCCCGAATTTAGGTAGAGACCCCAGAAGCCGGAAGGAACGACCGCACAACCACCAAACCCCGCTCGGGCATTCAGCCAGTCGTCGCAGCAAGATGGAAGAGGCGCGCCGGTGACGGACTGAATGTGGCTCCCTCACTAGTCGGATGGCAACACAATCGCTCGCCCCAACCCCCAGAAATCTCTACAAGGCCGAAAAAAACCAACCCAAATAATAATAAAATTTAAAAAAACCCAAACAAGTATAAACTCATTTCGAAAAAAAAATCACATAAAAAACAGCATAGCTAACAAGCCATGAACAACGACCTGAAAATCAAATCGTTTAAAGTCCTAAGCGAACACAAGCACGAATGGTGAAAGCACTCTTAAAAAAGTCCCAAAATATGGAGAGAAACGACCCCAACGGCTAGCGTTGCTTAGACGGAAAGCAAGATGACAATGCTTCTTATCGTGACCTTCCCTGCATGCCCAACCAACCACCCTATACGTTACAAAGGGGAAAAACTAGATGATGGCGTTCCCAAACAGTGACCTTCCCTGCATGCCAACCTACCACCCTAGCAAGAAACAAAAAGCACAAAAAACAAGTTTTTAAAAGGGACACTGTAGGTGTTTCCACGGTCACAATATCCTATAATACCATAGTCCAAATCCAAATAAGCAAAGCGCTTTTGAAAAAATCCTCAAATGAGACGGAAGTAATGGCAAGAAAAAGGAAAGTGAAAAGCACTAGAATGCAAAATCCATAGAGAACATACCCTACAGCAACTTTTAAAAACAGAAGAAAAAACAGGACATAAGGAAAAGAGAAAAGGAAAGAGAGGAAAATGAACCAAAAAACCAGAGTTCGGAAAAACTCACGCTGCCACACCCACTCATCCAAGCTTCGACTGGCTAGGTCTACTATTCCATGCCGTGATCCGGGTTTACGGAGACATGGACACGCTTAAAGACGAGGAAACACAAGGAAAGCAAACCGCCTTCAATCGCAAGGAAAATCCGCATGCAAACAGATGCATAAAAAAACGCAAAAAAAATTGCATAAAACAATGCGTAACAAGATGCAATAGCGCATCAAAATCGACGCAAAAAATATCCCCTGTCACGTCTGACAGAAGAAAAACCTGCACCACATCGGACACAGAAAAAATATAGACACCCTGTTTACACCGAACAGGGGCCTAAAACAAGGACTGCCTCACATCGGACGCAGCCAACAAGAAACTCGCATCCAAAAAGGAAATGCATAATAATCGCATTCAAAAAAATTAAAAGCCAGAAAAAAACGACCCGGAAACAACCCGTCGAGACCCTTAGTAAACACAAGTACGGTAAGGCAAGTAAATAAAAATCCCAAAAATGGAGTAAACTACACCAAACCGCAGAAGTAATTCACGCAGGCCTTCGACCCACCGATACGCAACCAAAGGAAAGATAAGGAAAAACCTAACATACTACACTACCAAAGCACACACGCAACCAATCAAAGAAACCATTCAGAAACGTCATTCACCAAAGCATACCCTTTCAACAAAGTCCATCACACTACCTATAAACATACCGCTAAACCAATCATTCGTCAAGAAAGATGAGAGAAGAAAAGTCAATAAGCAACCGACGAAAGGATACGTAAAGAAAGGAAAAGAAAAGAAAGTCAAATATAAATACTTGCACTGCAACAAGATGAAAATTACAAAATGGCATATGAAGTAAAAATTTAAAGAGTACAAAATTAAATATTGATAAATAAAGACATCAGTAGAGTACCTACAGGCGTTCTGGGCCACATTTGACCTTGAACTTTTTTCAAGGTCACGGGCCTAGCCGAGGTCAAGGTCACAGGCCTAGCCGGTGGGCGTGACCTAGTCGGGTCATTGACCTCGGCTACTTCCGAGAATTTTTTCTAGGTCACGGATCTAGCCTAGGTCAAGGTCGGTGTCATTGGCCTAGTCGGGGTCATTGACTTCGGCCACTTCCGGGAATTTTTTGGGTTAAAAGTGTAGTTTTTGAAATTTTCCCACGCTCGAGCGTCTGGGATGCAGACATGTTCATTCTTGCAGGATGTTATCAGTAAATCAGAAGCTATCAACATTTTCTCAGGCTCGACCGGATGTGAGTCATCGTCTGACAGACATGCCTATTCTTGCAGGATGTTGTAGAACAATGGCATCCATTGTTTTAAAGTCGACACGAAATTCGAGAACAATGAAGGTATTGTTGTCTGGAGATTAAAATGTGCAAAGCTGGTAAAAATAGAACAATGACATCCATTGTTTTAAAATCAGCACGAAATTGGACAATGAAGCCATTGTTGTCTGGAGATTAAAATGTGCAAAGCTGGTAAAAATTGAACAATAAAGCCATTGTTTGAGAAATCTGCACGATAATTGGACAATGAAGTCTTTGTTGTCTGGAGGAATTTTTGCTGACCGCCATTATCAGATAAACAAGCTTCAGACATGTCCAGACATGTTTGAGAAATGTGCAAAGCTGTTAAAAATTGAACAAAGGCAACCCCATTTCAGTTCTGGTTTTAAAGGTTTGAATTTTAGAAGTTGTTCGAATAACATCAAACTTGCCGGTAAACACACCCCGTACATATTTTCACTTATGAACTCTTGGGATATACCATCACAAATCAGACCTTGTATAGACACCAAAATTCGAGAACAATGAAGTCTTTGTTGTCTGGAGGAATTTTTGCTGACGAAGCCATTGTTGTCTGGAGATTAAAATGTGCAAAGCTGGTAAAAAATAAACCGAATTAATTGTGGTCTAATAGTATATATCGAATTATTTCCAGCTAAAAAGATGCAATATAAAAATCCAAACCATTTTAAATATCTTGTTAGGTTTTTGTTTTATTACGCGTTCGACGAGATGTATGTCTGGATATTTAACTTGAATAGGCCGATTGGAAGCATCTTTTAGTAGATAGGTAATGTGTTCGATCCCGCTGGAGGACTGTTTAAGCGGTAGACAGTATTTAACATAATACAAAAGTGTTGGGGTCTTAGAGACATTGTTTGTAAGCAAAAGTTAATAGGGAGTTTTTGCATAACGTTCCGCTAAAGTGACGGCACGTTAAAGCCCATGTTACCTAGCGACGTCCACAATACAGCCAATCAAAATTAAATCTTTCGATTTTAACGTAACGTTATTTTAACGTGACATTGTGCAAAAACTCCCTAATATTACGTGTTTTTTCCCGTACTTTATTAAATACACACAGTCTCGAGCCGATAGTTATTTATTTCGGTTGGATTTATGTACAGCATCCCTCACTTTAGCAGGAAGAAGTTCTTAAAGAAATATTATTATGCTGTAGAGATTTACAGGTTACAGTTTGGAGTGTAAACTGAGTTAAAAATTTTGGATATTAGCAACAGTACCATATAATTGCATATTGTTTTCTTTTACCAAATTTTAGATTCGATAGGTTCGAAAGCACTGCTGACAGACAGACAGAAAACTTGTAAACCGGGCCTTGTCAAATATCGAACAGCAATATATATTAGTAAAAAATACTCTTCCAGGTTAAAAGTTTGATGTAGTTTTAGCCAATCTTATACAGATTCCAGCAGTAAACTCTGGTAGGAAGCGGAGTCTTAGACAGCAGAATTTTTATAATACAAAACAGGAGCGATAAAATAATCGCCAGCATTTTTTCAGTTTATCCGATTCGGCATATCGCAAAAACAAACACCTTCTTTGTTCTTGTGTTAGCACCTTGGCTTTAAGAATGGTATGAATCCGACACCACAGCACTATATGTTTTAACTACATTTTTCAAAAATAAAAAGCAGCTTAAAATATTGCTCCTAAAAGGAGTGGTGGTGTAGTTTTATCATTGGAATTTCGATTTCTTACAACGGTAGTCCAGTTTTGGTTGCAACGAGCATAGTTGTAGCAGAGACTATAGAAGATATAAACAGACAGTAATATTAATCTAAAATTGAATTAACAAAGTTGTTAAACGCATGATACAGGCAGTTATTAATTACTTAATATATACAATTGTCCTATATCCGGTATTCATGGTTTATCTGATTTTAATAGTCGATTAGAGTCGAATAACTAAGGTTATTACAATGCTAAAGACTGTGCGCAAAAATTTTAAAATAAAACCCAGAGAATAAGAATTAAATAAAATAAAAGCCAAGTAAAAGCTATTAGATCACTGCAATCACTACAATAATAAGGATGCTATACTCAATGATGAGGGACAGTATAATTTTGAACTTATCTAGATTGGTTAAAAATCAGATGTATAAGAGAAAATCTCAAACAAAAACATTTTGTAACTAAACAATCACATTTGAAATTGTGTAAATAAAGCTAAAATTAGAAGGAGGCGCAGACTATAGAAAATACGTGTCAATACTTGTGGGTGTGCTGTCTGCTGCGCAATTAAACAACGAAGCCATTGTTTGAGAAATCTGCAAGGTTGCAAAAACTAAACCGGATGTCTGGAGTTTCTGCACAGGTCAGCGCGGAGGTCTGCGCGATGGTTTGGCGGGAAATTCAAATTACACTCAGGTTTTGACGGTAAATTTAAATTATGATCAGGTTTTTGGCGGGAAATTTAAAATCTGCGTGTTGTCTGGGGTTTCTGCACAGGTCAGCGTGAGGGTCTGCGCGGAGGTTTATGCGCAGGTCTGCGCGAGGGTGTTTGCGCATGCTTGGCGGTAAAATCAAATTCTGTGCAGGTTTGGCGGGAAATTTAAATTCTGTTCAGTTTTTGGGGGGAAATTCAAATTATGCTCAGGTCTTACAGGTAAACAGATAGGTAGACAGGCAAACAGTCAGACAGGCAGTATGGTTTATGTCTTAATCTGATTTTAATAGACGATTAGAGTCGAATAACTAAGGTTATTACAGTGCTAACAACTGTGCGCAAAAATTTTAAAATAAAACCCAGAGAATAAGAATTAAATAAAATAAAGCCAAGTAAAAGCTATTAGATCACTGCAATATATTAGTAAAAAAAAATACTCTAATTAATAAGAATGGTGAGGGACAGTATAATTTTGCTGGATAAAAACTTGTATAAGAGAAAATCTCAAACAAAAACATTTTGTCAGACCTGTCCAGACCGGCGGATGTGAGTCATCGTCTGGGAATGTGCAAGGTTGCTAAAAATAAACCGGTTGTCTGAGGTTTCTGCGTAGGTCTCTGCGGGAGTCTGCGCGGAGGTCAGCGCGATGGTTTGGCGGAAAATTCAAATTCTGCGTAGGTTTTGGCGGTAAATTCAAATTCTGTCTAGGTTTTGGTGGGAAATTCAAATTATAATCAGTGTTTTTGATGGGAAAATCTGGGAGTGTACAAGGTTGCTAAAATGTATGGGGTCTTTGTCATTATCAGTGTCTATAAATTTGGTAGACAGACAGACAGGCAGACCGACAGGCAGGCAGACAAACAGACAGACAGACAGACAGGCAGGCAGACAGACAGACAGACAGGTAGGCAGACAGACAGACAGGCACACAGACAGACAGACAGACAGACAGACAGCCAGGCAGACAGGCAGACAGACAGACAGACAGACAGAAAGACAGACAGACAGACAGCCAGACAGACAGACAGACAGACAGACAGACAGACAGCCAGACAGACAGACAGACAGGCAGGCAGGCAGACAGACAGACAGACAGACAGACAGACAGACAGACAGGCAGACAGACAGACAGACAGACAGACAGACAGACAGGCAGACAGACAGGCAGGCAGGCAGGCAGGCGGGCAAGCAGACAGGCAGGCAGGCAGGCAGGCAGGCAGGCAGGCAGACAGGCAGACAGGCAGGTAGGCGGACAGGCAAGCAGGCAGGCAGACAGGCAGACAGGCAGGCAGACAGACAGACAGACAGACAGACAGACAGGCAGACAGACAGACGGGCAGGCAGGCGGGCAGGCAGACAGGCAGGCAGGCAGATAGGTAGGCGGACAAGCAAGCAGGCAGGCCGGCAGGCAGGCAGGTAGGCAGGCAGACAACAGACAGACAGGCAGACGGACAGGCAGGCATGCTTAACACCATTTATTGTACAGATTGTGAGCAGTAATAGAAATAGGTGTGAGAGAGATGCCTGTACCAGTTAAGTATAAATGTCCAAAATGTAAAGGGGAAACCGATCAAGAAGGACGAAAATGTATTGCTTGCACATTGCACGAACATATGAAAGAAAACAGCGGTGGTAAACATTATCCTCAATCATATTTCAGACAATTCTAGCGAATAACTGAACTCAGCTTGGTGGACGCTATCGTCATGAATTTGATTCTTAGATATACATCTAACAATTCTGATATCTATCATTTGATATGAAACTGTTGACGTGTGAACTAGTTTGAATCTGTCAGTCTGTCTAACTGGCTGTCTACCTGTCTAGCTGTCTACCTGTCTAGCTGTCTACCTGTCTACCTGTCTACCTGTCTAGCTGTCTAGCTGTCTACCTGTCTATCTGTCTATCTGTCTAGCTGTCTGTCTGTCGTCTGTCTGTCTGGCTGTCTACCTCTTACATACTTGTGACAATAATGAAAACGAATATAGCGACAGAACTTATTAAAACTAAAAATATTATAAGACAGAAAGTTCGAGCTCTTAAGGAGGGTAAGTTGATGCAACAACAGCTCCTCGGTAAATTTTTTAAAACTGTTACCGAACAAATACAAAGTGTTGCAAAAGAAATCAATACAAAAGAGAATCCTCCATCACAATTTAAGCCTTTCAAATTGAAAAAGAAAGACAAAGTTAAATACAATTATGATGATGATCTTAAAAGAAAAACTAAATACGATTATGACGCGGATGATGACGATGATGACTATATCAATATATCAAATCCTCCAAAACTAGAATTATTTACACCAAAACCGGCTGATGAAGTATTGTGTGAATCCACCGAAGATGATTCTAATACGACTATAGCAAACAAATTTCAACCGCAAGCTATAAGTTCTTTCTTAGAACAGTATGACGAACTTCCTAGGAAATATGTAAGCAATTATCTTATAGAAAGACCAAATCTAGGGAGGTACGGAATTAGATATGATTTTGATAAAAACCAATTTTATTTTGGTGGAGATGAGCTAGATATAAAGGGATCAGATATAATTGTTAAAAATGTGCACTATGAAGGTACGCCTGGTTTGTACGAATTACTATTTAAAAACGATCCTCAAATAACTCCAACGCTGACAGATAGAGCAAATTATAATGATATCATAAACAGAACAAATGCAGCGCATAGAAATTTTGATAAAAATGATCAGAAGGTAGGTTTCAACCAAGCGAAATACAAGAAATTTATAAAATCTAACCTGTCATCATCACTCTCGCCATCATCGATATCGTTAAGGACTACAAAGCTTACTGGTAAAGGTATGCAGCAGGTTAGCAATAAACCGTTGGATTATGTTTACTGGGATGATCCGAACGAATTAGTTGATCGATTAAAGTTACTGTATGCCTCTCAAGCATCTGGCTATACAAATCATAGAAATGAAATTGTTAGTATAATAGAAGAGTTAAAAGAGGCAGGAATAATTGAATAAATCCAGTTTGGAAACAGCACAAGGAGATCCTCCAGACAGAGATGACAACAACACCTCTACCACAATAATTGACTAGTGTATAATATATTTGTAATAATTTTATACATGTACATTAGACAAATAAAATACAATTATATTTACAATTGTCGTTTTATTATTAAACCGTCGTGCCCATAAAACCGTTACAGGAACAGCTGTCTAGCTGCCCGTCTGTCTGTCTGTCTGTCTGTCTATCTGTCTGTCTGTCTGTCTGTCTGTCTGTCTGTCTATCTGTCTATCTGTCTATCTGTCTGTCTGTCTGTCTGTCTGTCTGTCTGTCTGTCTGTCTGTCGGTCTGCCTGTCTGTCTGTCTACCAAATTTATAGACACTGATAATGGAGGTCATTAACTACATCTGGTGTAAATTTCTCAGACAAAGACCCCATACATTTTAGCAACCTTGTACACTCCCAAATTTTCCCGCCAAAAACCTGATCATAATTTAAAATTCACCGTCAAAATAATGCGCAGAATTTGAATTTCCCGCCAAACCTGTGCAGAATTTGAATTTACCGCCAAACCCTCGCGCAGACCCTCGCGCTGACCTGCGCAGAAACCCCAGACATCCGGTTCATTTTTAGCAACCTTGCACATTCCCAGACGCTCACATCCACAAGTCTTGACAGGTCTGTGGCGACACGCAAATATAGTCTCTATTAACACCTGCAACCAAGGAGATGATAGGGTAACTTATAAAAACTGAAAGATGCTGGGTGGCTACAAAAATATGATCAACAGACGACTATTTCATCGCTCCGTTTTGTATTATAAAATTCTGCTATTTAAAACTACCAGTTTAGGATTGGCTTGCGGATGTCTTATATTGCAAAAACCAAGTTTTATGCCTTGCTGTATTATTTACTTGATTCAAGAATCTGGCCTGTAGGAGCTTTAGTTTTTTCGTGGAAACTTGGCACAGTCAACCTAACGACTTAAAGAAAATTCAAGAAAATGTTTTCCATTAAACAGGTATCTGGACCTGATGTCTAAGCAATAAGTTTTTTATGCGGTAAAAATGAACTGTCCCACGCCGTTGGATATCGTGTATAGCATCCTTATTAATTAGAGTATTGTTGTGGCCTAATAGCTTTTATTTGGTTTTATTTAGTTCTTATTTTCAGGACTTTATTTTAAAATTTTGATATCTTACCTTTTGTCTGCAGTCTTTAGCATGTAATTGTAATAATCTTGAGTATTAGTCGTGCAGATTTTTCAAATGTATTATCTGCTAATATTTTCTTTAAGTATTTTATCACCCCTCTGAACAGATTCGCCTGGAGGCTGTGGAAATCAGGCGTCCGTTACGTTATTTTGCTGGTTCCATCCCTTATGTTAAGCGCAGAACTGAGACAGCAGTTTCCGCTTTAAGACAGCTTAGTCATGCCACTTAACGGGATGATAATTCGTCACTGTGTGAGATGCAGCCTCACATCCCTTAATTATTTATAGGCTTGGACCCACAGCGACGCAGTAAGTGAATCTAACAAGTAAATGCAGACTGGTTTATTACAAAAATAATTGTTCTATATATACAAACAAATTTGCTTAGATCATAGTAATATACAAAGTTCATTTCTAATAACAGGTGCAATGTATTATATTCAGTAGGTTAATTTACTAGTATTGCAAAACAATACTCAGCGGTTTTGCTTCCGTGATATGATATGGACTCCATGAACTCGAGCGTCTTTTATGCTGAGCTGCGATTGTAGGCATTTAAACCTTGTCACGGCCTTGCGTAATTGTGTACGCGAAGCCGTGTAAAAATGCTGAGCGGCGACTGCGAGGTGTTTAAACTTGACTGTGAGTAGGTCGCCGCGCTTGCATAATGCAATATTGCGTTTTTGGTGGCTTTTAACTTTTAGAATGTTTCGTAAAATTTAAATGAATAATTATAAATTTATATCTGGTTAATCTGTTAAAGACAAGATTAAACATATTGCCAATTTTAAGCCACAAAAAAAGCAAACCGATAAATTATATTGTTTCTTCGAGATTGAGCGTTTTGAGAGGATATTCTTCTGCCTGGGGTTGTGCGGGTGGTGGCTTCCTTCGTGTTATTCGTTGCCGAATGTAGTAGATAGCTCCTAGTAGGGCAGCGGTTCCCAAAAGGCTGCCTGTGACCCCAATAGACAGGTGAGAATGATGTCGGATGGCTTTCCAGGTGAAGTTTTTTATATGCTCCTGGAAATCTAACTGCGATGCTTGTAGGTCTTCGAAGTGGTCTGACTGAGTTAGTACAGGTTCCTCTGCGATTTCTGAAAATGAGTTTGTTGTGATTGGGTTGGTAATATTGATACTGATAGCCTTGGAGTATCCAGCCAGGATCTTGTATTTTCTGTTGTGCCTTGGGGTTAATGTATTCCTCGCAGTTTGGATGATGCAATCCGATGAAATTTGAATGACACCTGTAGTGTTGACGGTGACTTCTTCCCTGTTTCCACTACAAGTGATTGCTATGCGGGTTGGCTTACTGACTACAAATAACCAGGTGTTTTCCATGTACAATTGTTTCCAAATAATGGACTGGATGCGATGTCTTCGTAGGAGACATTGACTGGTTTCTACTCGGTGATATATATCGTCAATGATGCAGTTTGGGTTGTTTTCAATTCCTTTAACTACCGTTGGACTGCAAACATAGGTAGTGGGAGAAATTTGTAGCTCTTCTTTGAATTCTTCATCTGTTTCGTGGAAGTACATTTGTAGGTTGTAATCCACAGCGAAGATTCCTTTCGGCACATCGATCATCCAGTAGGATCCATTGCTGATTTGGAGAGGAATTGGTGTCACTTTAATTAAGGAGTATTCCGTTTTTTCCACTATGATGAAATACCCTTGGACGTTGATGTAGATGTCGTCATGCCCAATGTCAACCTTTAGAATTGGCGTTGGTAATATCTCCAAATTTGGTGAAAGTTTACTGGTTGCATTAGCGAGGATCTGTTTAATTTGAGCAGGTGTTATTAGCTCGTACAGATTACCTTGCTGGAAGTGAACGTTTAAGATGTGAATATGGTAGTTGCACAGTTCGCTAATTACATTTGTGGCGACTTGGTACACACTGATGATGTGAATATTTAGTCGGTTGGAGTCGGTTGCTTTATACCATTTGTCCATGTTGTTAATGGCCCGGATTCCTTGGTTTAATTTTTCTTGGAAATGTTCCAGCTTCTTGTCGATTCGTTCTTCGGTTTCATTAAACCTGGAAAGTGCTGATAGCAAGAATTTGGATTGTTGACTGTCCATTTTTATTAGTTCCTGTTGATTCTTGTCTAGCCTGTCTATATCTTGATAGACTTCATCGTTGACTCCAAAAATTGATGTTAATACTGTGCCAAGGACTCCTCTTTTTTCTCGTCTTGTTATTATTTCTTCCATACCATCTCTAATCCATTCCATATGCTTTTTCTGTTCCAGAAGATGATGCACCAGTGTCTTGCATAATGTGTCTTCGGACAGTTCTTTTGCAGAGTCGCAGAGATTGTCGAATTTGTCTACCATGTCTGTGACTGTTTCGAAGTCTTCTTCGATCTTCCCCCTCTCGAACTGGATTTCGATCCGGAATGTTCCTCTCTCAATCTTCCCGTGTCCAATGTGTTCTACATAGTACCCGCTGTCTGGTTTTTGGATATTAAATTCTGCTTTACTTAATGTATTGGTGGTAAGAAGGGTAAAGATGAGTAACAGCAGTTTCCATTTGGACGCGACAGATTTCCTTGGTGCTGGGGATGATCGTGTCTGGATAATGTTAGTTGAAATTTTATCTTCTGCCTCTGGTTCCTGCGATTCCTCGGTAGTTGCTGGTAATGGAATGATGCTGCCTATGGATCGTTTTAGCTGATGTCCTCCTGATTTCTGGAGCGTCACTACTCGTACTGATCCATCGGCTGCTGGATGAGTTGCAGTGACTCTTGCTAAAGGCCACTTACTAGGATTGATACTATCTTCTTTGATTAACACTAAATCTCCAACTTTAGTGTTCTCCAATGGTTTCTTCCATTTGTTTCGTTGCTGTAGTCCATGAAGGTAGTCCGAGCTCCATGATTTCCAAAAATCTTGCTTGATCTTTTGGATTATCCTCCAACGATTCGATAGATTTGAAGATATTGGAGTGTTGATTGGGTCTGGTGGCGATATGATTTCCCTCCCTATTAGGAAATGGCCTGGCGTCAGAGCAGTTGTGTCCTCAATATCGTTGCCTTGTGGACATAGAGGACGTGAGTTTAGGCAGGCCTCAATTTGGCAGAGAAGAGTTGTTAACTCTTCAAAGGTAAGAGTAGCGTGGCCAATAGTTCTCTTCAGATGATGCTTCATTGATTTTACCCCTGCTTCCCATATCCCTCCGAAGTGAGGGGCTATTGGAGGGATGAAGTGCCATTGGGTACCACCGGTTGCTAAGGTTTCTTGGACAACTGGGCCTTCAATTGTTTGGCGGGTTTCCTTGTCCAACACTTTTCTTGCGCCAACGAAGTTTGTTCCGTTGTCGCTGTATAGGTGTGCACAGCGTCCTCTTCGGGCAGTAAACCTCCTGAAGACTGCTAGGAAGCTGTTGGTTGTCATGTCGCTGACGGCCTCTAGGTGGATTGCCTTGGTTGATAGACAGACAAAAACAGCAATGTACCCTTTGTGCGAAGAATGCCCTCTTCCCTTGGATGTTCGGATCTGTATTGGGCCAGCGTAGTCCACTCCGGAATGGAAGAATGGAGGAGTTGAATTCACTCTGGTTGATGGAAGATTTCCCATCAGTTGCTGTGCTGCCTCTGCTTTGTATCGTAGACATCGGAAACACTTCTGGATGCTGGAGCTGACTGCTTTCTTCGCGTTGATGATCCAATATTTTCTTCGGATATATGAGAGAGTGAGTTGGGTGCCACCGTGCAGCGTGCGTAGATGCGCCTCTTGAATTATTAGTTTGGAAATATGACTGGAGTACGGGAGTATGATTGGGTGTTTTTCATTGAAGGACAAGGTGGAATTTTCTAATCTTCCTCCAACACGGATTATTCCATGCTGATCGATGAAGGGATTGAGGTTGGCAAGCTTGTTACTGGAACTCACATATTTGTTCTGCCGGAGTTGAGATCCTGTTACCCTCAAAATAGGATCACTTCCTTGGATGACCTTAACGAGTAGGAGGATGGTGTCGTCCATTTCCTTCACTGATAGGCATCCTGATTGAGTGGGAAGTCGCTTACACTTGTTGATGAATCTTCGGCAATGTGACATGACTCGTACCATTCTTGTTAGAGAAGAAAAACGATGAACGACTTCGTTCTCGTCTTGATGAATGGTAGTTTGATGCACAGTGTAACTTCTTGCTTCTTCCTCGGTGGTTGCGGTGTCTGGTTGACACGGCCATGAACTCTTGTTAACTAGCCAGCTCGGTCCGTCCCACCATAGGAGATGATTCTTTAGTTTTTCTGGACTAGTGCCTCGGGAGATGACGTCTGCAGGATTCTCTTCGGATTTGACGTGGTTCCAATGTTGAGCCGGAATTAGATTGTTGATTTCGGCTACTCGATTCGCGACGAACGTCTTCCATCGTACCGGGTCTCCTTTTATCCATCCTAATGTAACCATGGAGTCGGTCCAGGCGAAGATAGACACCTTAGGAAGGTCTAATGCTGCAATTACCCTTTGAAGTAGATTGGAAAGGAGTACTGCTGCGCAGAGTTCCAGTCTTGGTAATGTCGTCTTGGCTCGGGCTGGTGCCACCTTGGATTTGGCTATTAATAAGGATACCTTGACTTGGCCGGATGATGTGGTGACTCTGGTATAAATCGCGGCCCCGAAAGCTCTTTCGGAGGCGTCACAGAATCCATGCAGCTCTACTAGAGATTCCCTTTTGATAAACAACCACCTTGGTAAGGTAATTTCTTCCACTGCCTTGAGTTGAGACCTGAGCGTCTCCCATTTGCCTTGGATATTTTCAGACACTGGGTCATCCCATTTGATATTTTCGAGCCATAGTTCTTGGATGAGTAGCTTGGCAGTGATGATGACGGGTGCTAACCATCCCAATGGGTCGAAAATTTTGGCAACTTCGGATAGTATGGTGCGTTTGGTGGATTCCTGTTGCTTAACGTCTACCTTAAAACAGAAAACATCTTCATATGGAGACCAGTGAATGCCCAAGGACTTTTTTACGCCGTCTTCATTTATTTCGAGGTATGTTTGTTCCTTTAACTCTTCTGGGAGTTCTTGAATGATGGCTGACTCATTACTGCACCATTTATGTAGAGTAAAGCCTCCACGCTTTAGTAAGGAAATGAGCTGACCTTGTTGTTGGATCGCTTCTTCCACAGTGTCGGCCCCAGAAAGCACGTCGTCCACGTAGAAATCTTTCTTCACTGCTTCTGAAGCTAATGGAAATGAGACCTTTTCGTCCTGTGCGAGTTGATGCAAGGTTCGAATGGCAAGATAGGGAGCTGATGCGGTTCCATAAGTGACGGTGCACAGCTTATATTCCCTAATTGGCTGTGATTTGTCGAATCTCCATAGGACTCTTTGGTACTCCTGGTCTTGGTTGTTCATTCTGATTTGTCGGTACATTTTTTCAATGTCTGCAGAAAAAACAATCCTGTGTGTTCTCCATCGAAGTAGAATGTCGACCAGTTCTTGCTGAAGTTTAGGTCCAGCGTACATCATCTCATTTAAGGATTTTCCGTGAGAGGCCTTGCTAGAGGCATCGAAAACGACACGAAGCCTGGTTGATGAACTTGCTTCTCGGATGACGCCATGGTGGGGAATGTAATACTTGCCGTTATTCTCATCTTCCCTTGCCACCTTTTCCATATGTCCTAAATCCAAGTATTCTTGCATGAATTTCTTGTATTGGACTGCTAGATCTTGATCTTGTCCTAATTTTTTCTCCAGATGTATGAATCGTGCCAATGCTGAGGGTTTGGACCTTCCCATGTGTACTGGAGTTTGTTTGAATGGAATCCTTACTACGTATCTTCCATCTACGTCTCGCTGGACTGTGTCTGTGAATTTATTTTCACATACCTGATCATCTGGGGAAAGTTTCCTTTGAGGAGAAGCCTCTTCAATGTTCCAGAATTTCTGCAACTGCTCATCCTCTTCAATTTTGGCAACCATGGTGTTGACCTTAAGGCTGGTGGGAGGTCGTCTTCCCATGGTTCCTGATAAGATCCATCCCAATTCGGTATTCTGTCCTAGGATGCCATCTTTGGATTTCTTGATTCCTTCGAGAATTATTTGGGAATATTCTTCAGAGCCTAGAAGTATATCTATGGGGCCAGGTCGGTTGAAGGTTGGATCGGCGATGAAGACATGTTTCCAGGCATCCATTTTTATGTTCGGAATGGGTGATGAAGGCATGGTTTTTGTAAGTTTGGGAAGTACCAGTAAAGTAACAGGTAAGGAAAATTTACTTGGAAATCTTGGCGTAATCAAACCTGTGATTTTCCATTTTGCGACTTTTGTTTCGCTGTTCCCAATTCCGGAGATTTCTGCTCGAACCTTGGTCCTGGGTAGCGCTAATAATTCGGCTGCGGCTTCGGTGATGAAGGAACCTTGAGACCCTGGATCTATCAAGACCCTCAAGAGATGAGTCATCCCGGATGCTGCCTTAACTTGAACCGTTGCTGTGGCCAGTAGCACTTGGCTCTTCTTTGCGCCTAGGTTGGCGGCAATGATTGTGGGTTTTGGCTTCTTCTCTGGAGCGTTGGAGGTCTGCATGGCTGCTGCGTGAGAAAACGTCTTCATCTTCGGAGCAGGTATCGGCTTTGATGGCGGCTGTGCCTTGTGAAGCAGAGTATGGTGTGGAAAGCGGCAGATTTTGCAGTTATAATACGAACGACATTGTATATTAGAATCGTGTCGCAAACATCGAAAGCACAATCGGTAGGTTCTTACCACTTCTTGCTTTTCGTGGGTGGAGAGCCTCTGGAATTGACCACAGTTATCGATGTAATGGTCCCCATTGCACATCTTGCAGTTGAGATATCCGGCAGCGTAATTTTTCTGTGGCTTGTCCTGAGTTGGTTTTCGAGCTCCATCAATGGATTCCAAGGATTGGAACCGCATTTGTAAGAAGGCCATTAGAGTTTGGTGATCCTGAACTTCATTTGGGCACTGAAGCGATTGCTCATATAATTTGTTAGTTTCAGGATCCCATTTTCGAGTAATAACTCGGTTAATCCACGGACCCCAGCTGTCGGTGGAAATGCCCAAATTTTTGATTGCTTCCACACATTCCTTAGTGGAGTCATGCAATCTTTTCAACCCTTGGGCTGATTCCTTGGAGAGGACCGGCTGATCGAAGATGGTGTCTAGCAATTTGGTTAGAATAAGGCGATTATTTTGATACCTTTGTTGCAGCAAATTCCAAGCGGTGTTGTAGTTGGCTTGAGTCACTGCGAGATGCTGGATTAGTCGGCTGGGCTCTCCCTTGACATGCGTTTTTAAATACTGCATTTTGATGACATCATCCATGTTTTGGTTGTCATCTACTAATTTGGTGAATAGGTCCTTAAAAGTGGCCCATTCCTCATAATTTCCCTCGTATATGGGGATTTTAACTTGAGGAAGCGAGATGGCTGATGCTTGCTCGTTCCTTGTTGGTGCTTGTAACAAATTAATTAAATTTCGGTACCTGTCTTTCAACGTAGTAAATTCAGGACTGAAGTGCTTCTGGTTTGAATCCATCTCGTTAGACATGACTTCTTCGTCCATCTCGATCACCCGGTCCCATTCTTCCTTTAATTCCCTCTTTGTGATGGCGGGCCTTCCGAGTGCTTGTTCCAGTTCGGCGTCGTCCAAAGATTGCTTAAAATTCTGCATCCGAATCTGCAGTTTTCGGATACGAACCTTTTGCTCGGGATTTACAACTGTTTCCTCTCGCCTCCTAGTTTCAGAGGGGTCGGGATTTTCAGTTGCCTTTAAACAGCTCTGCAAATAACTTTTTGCTTCGCAGTAGATGGCTTTAATTTGTTCGTAATACCCTGTGGTAAAATAATTATGTGTAGGAATACTTAGCTGCACCATTTTGGCGTGATTTTTGGTCACGGCGTTCCAAGTTTCGTCCAGCGTCTTGTTTCGGCTGGCGATGTAAGCTTCTGTTTTTCGGCTGGCAGGGTCCTTTTTGCTGTTGGAAAATACCTGCGTGATCTTCTGGCCGAGTTCTTCTTGGGCGACAGCTAGCTGATTGAATTCCTCCATATTGTTTGCCATTTTCGGGGAACCGGGTGGGTTGGTAGATGTTGTTTTCTTCTCGGGATGTACCTCTTCTTAGTTGTAGACAGATCCGGCTCGAAGGACCATGAACAGATTCGCCTGGAGGCTGTGGAAATCAGGCGTCCGTTACGTTATTTTGCTGGTTCCATCCCTTATGTTAAGCGCAGAACTGAGACAGCAGTTTCCGCTTTAAGACAGCTTAGTCATGCCACTTAACGGGATGCTAATTCGTCACTGTGTGAGATGCAGCCTCACATCCCTTAATTATTTATAGGCTTGGACCCACAGCGACGCAGTAAGTGAATCTAACAAGCAAATGCAGACTGGTTTATTACAAAAATAATTGTTCTATATATACAAACAAATTTGCTTAGATCATAGTAATATACAAAGTTCATTTCTAATAACAGGTGCAATGTATTATATTCAGTAGGTTAATTTACTAGTATTGCAAAACAATACTCAGCGGTTTTGCTTCCGTGATATGATATGGACTCCATGAACTCGAGCGTCTTTTATGCTGAGCTGCGATTGTAGGCATTTAAACCTTGTCACGGCCTTGCGTAATTGTGTACGCGAAGCCGTGTAAAAATGCTGAGCGGCGACTGCGAGGTGTTTAAACTTGACTGTGAGTAGGTCGCCGCGCTTGCATAATGCAATATTGCGTTTTTGGTGGCTTTTAACTTTTAGAATGTTTCGTAAAATTTAAATGAGTAATTATAAATTTATATCTGGTTAATCTGTTAAAGACAAGATTAAACACCTCTTAAATATCTCTCTACTGGATTGGCTTGCTTATACAACAAAAACCAACTTTTATGGTTTGCTGTATTGTATTTATAAACCTCGTGTTTTTAAAATAAGTTGTATTATCTGCTAATATATTCTTTAGTTTTCCAAATTCTATAAAATATTCATTTACATAACGTTCTTAAAACCAAGGGCGCTAACACAAGATGTAAATAAACCATAACATTCTTAAAGCCAAGATGCCAACACAGGGACAAAGAAGGTGTCTGTTTTGTGATATGCGGAAGTTGCCGAATCGGATAAACTGAAAAATGCTGATTGGTAAACACGGTTCTTTTATGGCTCCTGTTTTGTATTATAAAATTCAGCTGTCTAAGACCCACCGTACTTATGTGTGTGTGTTAGCTTCCTACCAGAGTTTACTGCTGGAATGTGTATAAGATTGGCTAAAACTACATCAAACCTGCTAACTGAAGGGTATTTTTTACTAATATATATTGCTGTTTGATATTTGACAAGGCCCGGTTTGGCAGCTGCATTACAAGTTTTCTGTCTGTCTGTTAGCAGTGCTTTCGAACCTATATTAAAACAATCTAAAATTTGGTAAAAGAAAACAATATGCAATTAAATGGTACTGTTGCTAATAGCGGTATAGAAATTTTTAACTCAGTTTACACTCCGAACTGTAAATCTCTACAGCATAATAATATTTCTTTAGGAACTTGCTTACTGCTAAAGTGAGGGATGCTGTCTTAAACTACATCAAACTTTTAACCTGGAAGAATATTTTTTACTAATATATATTGCTGTTCGATATTTGACAAGGTCCGGTTTACAAGTTTTCTGCCTGTCTGTCAGCAGTGCTTTCCAGCCTATATTAAAACAATCTAAAATTTGGTAAAAGAAAACAATATGCAATTAAATGGTACTGTTGCTAATAACCAAAATTTTTAACTCAGTTTACACTCCGAACTGTAACCTATAAATCTCTACAGCATAATAATATTTCTTTAGGAACTTGCTTATTGCTAAAGTGAGGGGATGCTGTACATAAATCCAAGCGAAATAAATAACTATCGGCTCGAGACTGTGTATTTAATAAAGTACGGGAAAAACACGTAATATTTACTTTGCTTACAAACAATGTCTCTAACACCCCAACACTTTTGTATTATGTTAAATACTGTCTACCGCTTAAACAGTCCTCGAGCGGGATCGAACACATTACCTATCTACTAAAAGATGCTTCCAATCGGCCTATTCAAGTTAAATATCCAGACATACATCTCGTTGAACGTGTAATAAAACAAAAACCTAACAAGGTATTTAAAATGGTTTGGATTTTCATATTGCATCTTTTTAGCTGGAAATAATTCGATATATACTATTAGACCACAATTAATTCGGTTTATTTTTTGCAACCTTGCACATTTCTCAAACAATGGCTTCATTGTTTAATTGCGCAGAAGATAAACAGGCAGGCAGGCAAGTTTTGACAAGTCTGGCATTTCCATACAATGACTCACATCCGGTATAGGAATTTCAAAATTAGACTCTTAACCTCAAAATTCATCGTGGGAATCTTGTAAAAATTAGACTTTTACCTAGCAAAAACTTCCAACTGTGCTGATTTTTCTTAAACAATGGGTTTCTTTGTTTGAATTTTTGCAGATCAACACATTTTTAATCTCCAGACAACAATAGCTTCATTGTTCTCGAATTTCGTGCTGATTTTAAAACAATGGATGCCATTGTTCTACTGATAACATCCTGCAAGAATAGACATGTCTGTCAGACGATGAGTCACATCCGGTCAAGCCTGCGAAAATTTTGATAAGCGTAACAATAGCTTCATTGTTCTATTTACTGATAACAACATCCTGCAAGAATGAACATGTCTGCATCCCAGACGCTCAAGCGTGGGAAAATTTTGTAAAAATTTCAAAAACTACACTTTTAACCCAAAAAAATTCCCGGAAGTGCCCCCTTGGCCTAGGCATCCCCTCGAGCGTGGGACAATTTTAAAAACCTACACTTTTAGCCCAAAAAAAAATTCCCGGAAGTGGCCGAGGTCAATGACCCCGACTAGGCCAATGACCCCGCCCCCGCCCGTGACCTTGACCTCGGCTAGTCCCGTGACCTTGAAAAAAGTTCAAGGTCAAATGTGAGCCAGAACCCGTGTAGGTACTCTACTATTATGCATTCAATTCACCCCTCCATAGAATTGCAAGAATTGCAAATCACTGCCACAATTCGGATATATTTCATGATAATATAAAAGTTTTTAAAACACAAGCCAAGCAAGTCCTGAATCGTGGGCAATTTGCTATGCTATATTCTGTTATTCATGTTATGCTGCTGCTACTAAGATGAGCTAAAGTGTTATAATTACAATTATCTTTATTTTCATTATGTATTGTATTGTAACTGTGTTCACCGTCTTAAATTGTATTTTCAACCCGTTATTGGGCCTGGCCTGTCGGTTGAATAAATAAATAAATAAAAATAAAAGTTCAGCAACTAGACTCCATTCACAATGTTTCCTCCTTCCAACAGGCTATGTTAAGGCGGGTATCCATTTGTTGCGTATCCGCGTAACGTATCACCGTCGCGTATCAAGATACGATACGTGCAACGTGCAACGTACTGAATTTTTACTTCCTTTTACGATAAAGGAAGTATTGGATTCACCCCAAAAATTCGAAATTGAGTTTTCAACAGATCTTCACGTTTTAGAGTCCCCTGAACCCAAAAAACATATTTTTTTCATTGGTCTGTCTGTCTGTCTGTGTGTCTGTGTGCCTGTGAACAGAATATCTCAAAAACGAAAAGAGGCATGGCGTTGAAACTTCATATATACGTTTTGTGTACTATGTAGATGAGACAGCAAGCTTTTGAAGAAAATCGCATAACCGGAAGTAGGTGTTTACTCTTGTGATTTTTCAGTTTTTTTCGTTTTTTTCCAAAACGGCTCTAACGATTTTTTTTAAACTTTACATTTTTATTACATTTTTAATGTGTATTGATGTGACATAGGTGATTTTCCAGTTGAATACTTCTAAAGTGGGTTTCTTTTGTTTTTTTTTCTATTTTTTTTATTAACTCCTATTTTAAATAAAACACCCGGTATATTATTACATTTTCGAATTTACCTTAAAATTCTAAAGAAAATTTGTCTCTTCAACTAACGCTCTATTTTGTACCGTTTTTGTAGAATTTGTAATTTTTGAAAATGTTTGACAAATTTTTAAAAATTAAAAATGAAATTTTTGACTAATTATAAGATCACTGTAAAAGGAAGGTGTGTGAGTGTATCACACCAGATTTTTTCTTTGTATCATCGTTGCGTTTATGTTAAAAACGCATATATCTATATTGCTAGCGACTATGAGTGGGAAACTCACCGATGAAGTGAGACACACAACCAACTCCTTCATGTATACGGTGAGCTGTGCGCAAGCGCGGCGGCGTCGTCCGCCCAATGGGGAAGTGGTCAAGTTTAAAATTCGCTTCTAAAGGCGGAGTTCGAATTCCCACGCATGCGCACGAGACGCGTTATACTCTAAGTGATACTATGTCGGCGCCGTAATGTTTTCTGAAGTTTCCAGGCCCTACCAGCAATATACAGGGTGATAATTAAGTACGTAGACAAACTTTAAGAAGCGATTCCTTGATCAATTCTAAGATAAAAAGTTCATACAAACATGGGGCCTAAACGGCTTCCTTTTCAAGATACAGGGTGTTGAAATTTAAACAAAAATTACTTTTTTTTCAAAAATCTGGAAAACGCCTAGAGGTATTGTATTGAAACTTGGTGTATATTAGTATTTCATAAAGTGGCATTGTTTGGTCAAAATAAATGTAATTTATTTCCACCAGTGGCGTGCATCGGGGCCACCGCAGCTACCTTATTTCAAAAAAATCTGGTACGCCACTGTTTTTTAGTCAATACGACAAGTTTTTTAGCTTTATCCATTGAAACTATACAAAAGATGTATCTTTTATTTTTTTGATAGAATAAACATTTTGCGAGAAAAATGAAAAAATCTGTAACAGCAATTTCGTACATTGGACGTTAATGGGACCTAAACGGCTTCGTTTTCAAAATACAGTTTAAGGAAGCTTTTAAAAAATGTTATTTAATAAAACACAATCTTACAATAGCTACAAAACTTTTTTCTACAAAACAGTGGCGTATCAGATTTTTCTAAAATAATGTAACTGAGATCGCCCCGATGCACGCCACTGGTGGAAATAAATTAAATTTATTTTGACTGAACAATGCCACTTTCTGAAATACTAACCTACACCAAGTTTCATTAGAATACCTCTATCCGTTTTCCAAATTTTTGAAAAAAACTGTTTTTGTTTAAACTTCAACACCCTGTATCTCGAAAACGAAGCCGTTTAGGTCCCATGTTTGTAGGAACTTTTTATCTTAGAATTGATCAAGGAATCACCCCTTAAAGTTTGTCTACGTACTTAATTAACACCCTGTATGTGTATTATATACCGGGTGGCATATTTTGAAACACAGGACGCTAGGAGCATGGAACCATATGCTGCAGCCTGATTGGTGCGCTGAAACATCAGCGGGAGGTGCTACCTTGGCGCTTTTTTACGATTTGAAAATTGCGATAATTGTTGCACTGTCACTAAAGTTATCGAATAAGGAAAATAAAAAAATGCTGTTTAGAATTTTTGAGAGGACAAATATGCAGGTCTGGGGTATAACATACACGTTAGTTAGTTTGTTTGTATCAAAGCAATAAGTATACACAAAACATTATTTTGGCATTTTTACTTGGGGCACATTGGTTGTTGGAAATATTAATCAACGTACCTACAATAATCTAAATCATATTTTTTCGGTGCTTCTCTGTTATACATACAGCCTGTTTGTAGATCACTATCAGCCCGTAACTTCGTTAATAATAGAGATATCGAAAAACACTTTAATTTTTAAAGTAAAGAGCCTACAAATTGTCGCAAACCAATTTAAACCATGGCCTCCTAGTTTTACGTAGTAATACACGACTTTGGTTTTTTAAATGAAATAGCTATTAAGGCAACTAGTATTTTACAGAGGGTTTAAAAATCGAGGTCGATCATGTTAAAATTCGAGCGAAGCGTGAATTTTATGATCGACCGAGATTTTTAAACTGTAAAACACGAGTTGGCTTCAATATTTTTTCTACAGCCTAGAAGTTTGTTAGCTTAAATGCCCTCGGGGCTTCGCCCCTTTCCAAAGCGGCCTTCGTGGCTCCACCCGTCTCCAAGGTGGCCCTCGGGACTCCGCTCCTCTCCAAGGGGGCCCTCGGGGCTCGGCCCCTCTCCAAGGGGGCCCTCAGGGCTCAGCCCCTCTCCAAGGGGGCTCTTGGAGCTCCACCCCTCTCCAAGGGGGCTCTTGGAGCTCCACCCCTCTCCAAGGGTGCCCTCAGGGCTCCGCCCCTCTCCAAGGGGGCCATCGGGCTCCGCCCCTCTCCAAGAGGGCCCTCGGGACTCGGCCCCTCTCCAAGGGGGCTCTCAGGGCTCGGCCCCTCTCCAAGGGGGTTCTTGGAGCTCCACCCCTCTCCAAAGGTGTCCTCGAGGCTCGGCCCCTCTCCAAAGGTGTCCTCGAGGCTCGGCCCCTCTCCAAGGGGGTTATCGGGGCCCGTCGCTTTCCAATCGAGCACCCGGGGCTCCGCATACAAATCGGTCCGATATAATAACTGTACTTTTAATCTTCACAAATAAGGTTTTATAAACTCTTAAAGTACTCCGTGCTTTAAATGGAATGGCGTGTTTTATAGACAACATAAAGCACGCCGCATATGACCCTTGGAAACAGTTTAAAATCACGGCTGTAGAAAAAATGTTTAAAATGAGCGCTAAAAGTGCTTTAGTATAGTATGCTTAAACTAAAATTTTGAAACTCATTATTTTGTAAAAAAAAATAAAAATATGTACCTAAAATAGGTCATGACTTACGAAAAATCACTTACGATTAAGTAAGAAATGCAAAAAAAATTCCACATGGCTCTAAAAGCTTCTCCTTACCGAATTATCGCACCAAACGAAGAAAAATAATTGAAAACCATGTTTTTTTAGAATAAAATTATATACTGTTTGAGGCTTTCGCGGTTACTAGAATTATTCTCCTTAGCATAGAATTTCGGCTTAGACCGCGTAGTATTTGTATATGAACACCCAGAATTTTCTGGCTAAGTCAGTGCGACTTTCACTCTGATGATGCAAGCTGCAAGGTCTTGCGAAACGTTAGTGAATATGGATCCACAAACAGCAAAACGGCCAAATCTGCCTAAGTATCCTCGTTCTCAAGATACGCAAACAACACGAGCCACCAAAGAGCATGGCTAGCGAGCGGGTTTTTGCTCGACTTCACAAGGTGCAAGGCACATTAAGCCAGAAAATGCTGGGTGTTCATATACAAATACTACGCGGCCAAAGCTGAAATTCTATGCTAAGGAGAATAATAAAATTATAATTTTCTTAAATTGTTTTACGTATTTTTGACATTTTAAAAGCTACTTTTAAACGAAATAGCGAATATAGTACACCGTTGAAAGGCTCTTTTATTGTAGTTTTCAACTGTTTAATGACACTCATACTGTTGTATTTAGAAAACCTAGTTTTCAATATTGTTTGAGTACCTTTGGTGCGCTAGCTCGTTTTCGTAAGTCATGGCCTACTTTAGGTAATTCTTTTTTTAAATAAGGCGTTTCAAAATTTTAATTTAATCATGCTATCATAAAGCATTTTTCGCGCTGATTTCAAATATCTAAAAGTATACGGGGTTAGTTGAAGTATGAGCCTCAAACAATTTTAAATAAGCATCGGCGTGGCCGCTGTTAGTAACATTTATACTTAAAATATAACGTTTTCGATCGGCTTCTTCTATTTCATATTGATATCCACCTGTTCGCGTAAAACGTCCTCCGAATTCATTATTTCACGATTGTATTGAAAGGCTGAAAGCGTTTTAAAATGAAAACTACTAAACACGAGAAATGAACCATAAACATACACAGCATCTACCACCGCTAGCTGATATGGTTTGCGTGCCGGCATGCAGGCATGTGTCATGTCCTTCTAACATTTCGGTCGCTCACAGGCAACCAATCAGGTTGCAGTATATGGTTCTATGCTCCTAGCGTCCTGTGTTTCAAAATATGCTACCGGGTGCTGACTTGGGCGACGCACCATAAGAATTTGCATAGTAAATTCTTTATGTTCAATTATTTGCTCCCCTAATTATTTTAGAGCTAAAGTGTAAACACATTTTTTGTAGAGAAAAAAATACTGCATCTATTCATACTGTTGATAACAATTTTTCATTTTCCAGAACCGAACGAATGCAAAAACTCAAACTAGCATTTTTACAAAAATCAGTGATACCATGGAATTATTGAAACAAGCCAATGCCAACGCAAGTGCGTGCGGGGCGATCATCCAGTCACTGCCGTCAAAAGGTTGAACGTATTGTCGTTTTTCTCGTTTTGGTGTAAGTTCTGAAGCTCGTTATTGCACCTACAATTATTTAATAACGTGCCTGTAGTATTAAACTTAAAATGAATCAGTCTATTAATGGTTGTACCGTTTGGAATTTGACGATACGAAAATTTTACAATAAACAAACCATACTCGTAAAACCATTTTTGTTATGGACAAGCTCTAGGTACCTTAGAGACATTAAGCAGAACATAATTAGTAATGAATTATTATAAACGTCAAACATCAATGACAAACAAACAAACAACACATATTGTCGCTCCGCACGCATTTGCTTTGGCATTGGCTTGTTTCAATAATTCCATGGCATCACTGATTTTTATGAAAATGCTAGTTTGTTTTCTGCATTCCTTCAGTTCCGGAAAATGAAAAATTGTTAGCAACAGTATGAATGGATGCAGTATTTTTGCCTCTACAAAAAATGTATTTACACTTTAGCTCTAAAATAATTAGGAGAGCAAATAATTGAACATAAAGAATTTACTATGCAAATTCCTATGGTGCGTCGCGCAAGTCAGCACCCGGTATATATATATGTAAAAACGGAGGATACGATATTACGATACGGAGTAGTGGTCAGTACTGTTCATGCAGCGACCCAATGACGTCTATGCAAATAACAGCTGCCTCGTATATTTGTATTCATTCTTTATAAAAAGAAAGAAAAAAGAAATATCCCATCTTCTTCTTGCATATGTTTCTGCCCACGCATCCTCCTTTCGTAATTTGCTATAACGATCTGGGTGTTTTGGGTTCCAAATGAGGTCCTTTTTACGGGAAATATCTACAAACCGTAAGGTTTCCTCGTTACTCCAGTCCATTTGTGCAAAAATATGGCCGTAATAAACGAACAACTAGCTATCACTACAAATTTCACTACCAGCTTGAGGCAAATCTGCGACAGGAATGAACATGCAACGGGCTGATAACAACATGCCGTCTATACTGATTTCACTCCGTGGCGTTGCATTTCTTTGATGTCACGGCGAAAAACCGCCAAATGGCCGATCGGGTCCGTTGCGTTTCTTTGTATCACATTTTGATACGCAACGATGCAACGTTTTTCCGTCTCCACTGATACGCAACGATGATACGATACGTGGATACGCAACAAATGGATACGCACCTTTAGGATGACATGTTTGTTGGTACGCATGCGAAATAACTAGACATAACAAAATTGGGTTATGTTATTTTCAATTTGTGGTTATAACGTTTGAAGGCGTGCATTGTTGCAGTTAAATATTTGCCTCCTTCCGTAAAGTTTGTGGCATTTTGACACTAAAATTGTAACAATGTCAATAAAGCAGCTGTAACAACATGCATAATAATTGTTTCATGTCGCAGTTTGACTACTATCACAATTCCTGCATGCAACCAACTAAACACATTCAACAGCCTACTGGGTGAGGAAACCGTATTCGCAATATTTTTCGACCTGAGCAGATCATGATTTCAATTTATTATAATTATTAGTATTAAATTTAATTTAAATTTGTACAGCCTGTTATTATGTTAGATGTTTGAATAGGTACTAGGTTGTCAAAAATATTATATCTTATTAGAAGTACCGTAAGTAAAATAAAAGATCTAGTTTTCTGAACAATATTAATTCATTAATTAACACCAAATTAAGAAAATATAAACAATCTTTAGCTACAAAAATTCCGAAACAAATTTCTGTGCGTCCTGTCTCCTATAATATATGTTCCACGTTGATGTTTTTATAATAAACACGTAAATTCTCAACCTTTGTGCAAAGGCAGAGTTGCTAATGTATGACGTGAGAATCTTTCAAAATGTACGGCGAAGAGGTAGCAAATATGTTTTACTTCCTTTTACGATAGAGGAGGTATTGGATTCACCCCAAAAATTCGAAATTGAATTTTCAACAGATCTTCACGTTTTCGAGTCCCCTGAACCCAAAAAACATGTTTTTGTTCATTTGTCTGTCTGTGTGTGTGTCTGTCTGTCTGTGAACAGAATATCTCAAAAACGAAAAGAGTTATGACGGGTGAAAGTTTCTTGTACTATGTAGATGAGACAGCAAGCTTTTGAAGAAAATCGCATAACCGGAAGTAGGTGTTTACTCTTGTGATTTTTCAGTCTTTTTTCGATTTTTCAAAAACAGCTCTAACGACTTTACATTTTGATTACATTTTTAATGTGTATTGATGTGAGGTAGGTGATTTTCCAGTTGAATACTTTTAAAATGGGTTTATTTGGTTTTCTTTTCTATTTTTTTTTATTAATTCCTATTTTAAATAGAACGCCTGGTATATTATTACATTTTTGAATTCAGCTTAAGGTTTTCGAGAAAATTTGTTTCTTCAACTAACGCTCTATTTTGTACCGTTTTTGTAGAATTTGCAATTTTTTAAAATTGTGACAAATGCTTAAAAATTAAAAATCAATTTTTTTGCTAATTATAGGATTACTGTAAAAGGAAGTTGTGTGAGTGTATCACACCAGATTTTTAATCATTGCGAAAAACTGATTCTCAATGAATGGAATAAAAACGTAGGACGTTTATCGGTTGAAAATATTCTTCCATTTACTATTTCATTAAAGAAATCATTATTAATCAAAGAATGCCATCGTAATGATAACACAATTATTTTAGAAAAAGTATACAAAGGAATAAATTCAATAGAACACTCGTAAACGGCTGATGTCTGAGAACTGATTTGTGCTTCTTGTTGATATAGACGAAGAAATGATGTCATTAGGCTAATATGAAGTTAATTACCTGTTTAAAATGGAAATAGGGGCAAACAGGTAATTAATTGCGAATTAAGATAATGATACCAGTGCAGTTTTACACTGATTATTTCACTCATCATACTTGTATCCAATGATGTGGCTCTATTCTAGAAAATCAACCAATCACATGGCTTTATAAGTGACAATTTCCCAAGGGAAATTATCGCAGCGATAAAGTCCCAAGGGAATTTATCGCGTCTTGCCAAGTAACAATGCGTATCCTTTATATAAATAAATTTTACATTAATTACTTACGCCGCAGTCAATTATAGCATGGAAAAGCTGCGGTACGCTTTTAAGTGAAGTTTACTTAGATTTTGTACTTCTGCTAACGTTTATTTCATTGTTACATCAATATTTGTGGTAGCATGTCTTACAATAAAATTAGTAGTAAAAAAGGTCGAAAAATCGTGTCTGCCGTGGACGACGAAAAATTTGCTGTTTGTTTTGTTTGTTTACGCGTCCGCGTCAGTCATCAGCGCTGGATTCTGTTAACGCTTCGTCGTATACAACAATGAGCCGTTTTGGGAATATGAGTGTGCAACAAATCAACGAAGAAATCGAAAATAAAAAGTCGGAATACACGAAGAAGAACCAAGAGTGTTTGTGGAGAGTTTTTATGAGTTTTTGCGTCGAGAAAAAGTATGTAGGTACTGTTGCCTACGACGCCAGTGACTGAATTAGCCAATATTTTATGTGATTTTGGCTTTAATATGAAAAAAACTAATGGTGAAGATTATAAAGAATATAGTGTAAAAACCATTTGGAACACTGTTGCGAAAATGCTCCAAACAAAATACTTTGAAGAACACGGTGTGAAATTCAACCCCTTTGAAGATATCGAGTTTAAAAAAGCCCGTGATGCTAAAAGTGCTTTAATTAAGAATTTACAGTTGCGTGTTGAAAAAAGAAAGAGAAGTTCCGATGCTCTAAGAATGGATGAGCTTAACCAAATAATAGATTCTTGTGACGAGAACACCCCAAATGGTCTCCAACAAAAATTTTACCATGTTGTTTCATACGAGCTTGCCTGGCGAGGAGGGGAAGCGACGAATTGTATGACGTGGTTTTTTCAAGAGGAGAGAAAAAATGATGGTAGTTGTTCCAATCGGATTATTTATAACCCGTTATTTACGAAAACTTGCCAAGGAGGGGACAAAAAGTGCTCTCAAAATAAATGGCTAACTGCAAACGTAAACCACCCAGAAAAATGTCCAGTTAGATTGTTTAAAAAGTTAATGGAAAAAAGAACATCCAATATAACTACCGATAGAATGTTCTTAACTCCCAACTCAAACTACAAAAATTCATATTGGTATAAAAATATGCCTGTGGGGAAAAATGAAATTTCAAAATGGACGAAAACTGCTGCGGAAAAAATTGGACTAGATGTTACAAATAGAAAGATTACGAACCACTCGAAAAGGTAATGCATGTCGTATTTTTTACTAATATCTAATTACTGACGAAATATTTTAATTTTTAGATCGTCGGCAGTATCTCAACTGGCAAAAAAAGGTGTAGGTGAACAGCAATTAATTCAATTAACAGGACATTCTAGTGCCTCCTCAATAAGGCCCTACTTACAAATGGATGACGAACACCACTTGCAACTAGTCAGTGAGTTACGTGCAACAAAGACTACTATAGTACAAGAAACAACAACGACGGCGTCAACAAGTAACGCATCAAACGTATTGCCTGTAGCTAACGAGCTAGGTGATACTAATGAAAATGAAAAACCTACGATTATATTTCAAAATTGTACGATAAATTGCCAAACATTTAATGCAAAATAATACTATTTCAGCAGTATTTCCGTTTTTTTAAATAAGTAAGTAATGTAGGTATTAATACATGTCATTATTTAATAATAATAATTATGTTATATGTTATAATTCTTGTTAAGTTATTGTCATTGTCAAAAAGTTAATGTAAATAAAGAAACTTTTCGTATTTTATTCGTGAAATATTCTCAACAAAAACCACACGCGACGTAATTTTTTCTTGATAAATTTGTTCTTAAGCACTTTTTGCCTTAAGCAAGATTACTCGTCTAAATTGCCCTCTTTATTTTCAAAGATAAAACCCCTCGAGCTTCGCTCTCGGGGTTTTATCAGAAAATAAAGAGATCAATTTACACTCGTAATCTTTCTAGGCAAAATAGTGCTTTCGAAAAATTTATCGATAAAATTATCGTCTCTTGTGATTTTACATACGATAAAATCCAATTAGTCATCATTATATTTGACGTTTATCAGTGAAAGTTTACTTTAAATGTCTGGGCGATTTCGTTCAATAATTAGCGATTTTATTGTTATATTTATTCTTTGATTGACAATACCAAGAACATATTTTGCGAACAAAAACACAAAAACGTGGCTTTTGTATCAAGGAAATTTGCGTAGAAAATTTGTTATCTAACTAAATAGAAATCAGTATGAAATAAAAAGTATATGTACTTTTACTCATAAACCAGAAAAGACAAGAATTGCGACCCTACCATTATTTTAATCCGCATACCTGGTTACCGTTGAAGTATACATTGTCCGTCCTTTCTTATCTATATCTATTCTTGTCTTTAGTACTCAGCATGGAAGAATTACACATTTGAATTCATGATTTCTTAGTTGGCGATATCTACCGCTGGAAGTGACGAACTTTAAAGAGTCTAGAACAAGAAATATGTAAGATGTAGCAACTTTTATTCTTAATAATAGATAGTCCCATTTTAAAAAATTAATTACACGTTAACGAAAAAATAGAAAAATAATTCTATTGCTTTATGTCCTACGCCCCATTATACAGTGTATGTGTATTTAAACAAATTTTCAAAATAGTAACAAATAACGACAAAATCACAAATTAACCTTTTTTTATTTGAAGAGATAAATTATTTTTTTTTTGGTATAATTCTGTTAATAATGTCAAAACTGAGGACTGTCCACCATCGATACGCTGTTCGATTGCTTAAATAGTCGTATGTTAAACGATCGGAACCCCTACACGTGTGCACTGTCTATCAATGTGCTTAGGATTGAAAATTATTTGAAAGAATCTCTGGAGTGGATTAAGACCTGGCAAGCCTATACAGCGAATAATACGGTAAAGGAAGGGATTTACTGTTTTAAAGGCCTAGCTTTATCAATTAAGTCTGTTCTTCAATTATGGGAAGAATTAAAAGAGGAGGGCTACAAGTTTTTATTGACCAGCAGGCTCAACCAGGACCCCTGGAAAATCTTTTTGCGGCGCTGAGATATAGAGGAGGTAATTGTTCTAACCCTCCTAAACTGTATAGTCCGAGAGCCAGCAACGGGTTTGCTTACAGTATTTTTAACAAGCGTGTAACTGTTATGGAAGGTCCCTTTGAATCTACTGAGAAGGAAACCCGAAGTCTGGCAAGCCTGCGGTGGTGGTTTTGGCCCCCTTGCGTCCTTGAAGGATGAAAAAAACATAATAAGAAAAAAGTATAATAACAGTCTGGCTCTTTGCTATGTTATAGGTAATCATATCATATGTAAGTTAAAAAATTGGCAGATGCTTTCGCGGGTGGTAAGTTTACCCCAGATTCACATAAAGTTGCACAATAAAACCTAACCATTTACTGTAAAATCGAGAGATCCTCAGCGGGCTGTGGAAATTCAAACGTGTGAATAATAAGTTGGTAGCACTGTACGTCTGTCAAATTCGAGGTTACCAGGTTAGGTTTTCCGTCAGTTTTGACCTTGGAAAACCTCAGGAAGGAGTGTTGTCAACTTGTAGCATATGATTGAACTACGACGGAAGTCGCCATTTGTAAAACCCATTTATGACTCATTATTGTGAGTTTCGGGTGGTTACGCCGGTTTCGTTGTAAACAAACTTGTGGTGAAAAATTGTTAGTTGTGATTCTTGTGTGTGTTTTCAAACACTTACAACTACAAGTAAAGGAATAACGTTCCATCAGTAAGTAATAATTACATGCAATCAGTACAATGTAAACAATGTACATAACCTAACGAACTTTCACCAGTGGCGTGGTAAGTATATTTGAAAAAGGATTTACTTCTCTACTTAAACTTAACAGTTTTGCTACCCATTTGCCTCGTGACGCCACTGGTCAATGTAAGCGGAAACACCTATCCGCCATATTGAAGACCCAACTTGTTCCCTATTTTTATATGAAACGGTCCTTCCTGAGGTTTTATATTCAATGGTTTTGACACAGACTGACGCAAAATCTAACCTGCTAACCTCGAATTTGACATAGACTTACAGTGTTACCAACATATTATTCACAGGTTTTGTGTCAGTTTTGACACATTATTTTTTCCGCCCTTCAAGGACTCAAGGGGGATAAAACCACCACCGCCGGCTTGCCAGGCTTCGGGTTCCCTTCTCAGTATATTCAAAGGGACCTTCCATAACAGTTACAGACTTTTTAAAAATACTATAAGAAATCCGTTGCTGGCTCTTGGACTATAAAGCTTTTTTTTTTTTATTAAGAATAAACTAGATCAACAATACATATTGTTATACATGGTTGAGTTGTAAATATAGAATGAACATAACAATAGTAAAATTAATTTAGAGGCAAAATTTGACGCCCATCGATAATTAATTATTCTAATTATTGAGGTCCATTAGTTTATCTTGCGGTAGTTTTCTTCTTAGCCTTGTATGTATATTTAGTTGACCAAGGTGATGTTGCGCTGCACTAGGACATAGATTTATGTAGTCGAAGAATTTTTGGGCACTTTTTTGGATAAACTGCTCAATAGTTGTTATTCGTAGCTCGGTATGTATCTGCTGGTTACTAATGAACCAGGGGGCATTGATTGCTATGCGGAGCACTTTATTTTGAAAGACCTGTATTTTTCTTATGTTGGTAGCAGAAGTGGCACTCCATACTGGGCACGCATAAGTAATTAGAGATCTTAAAAGAGCGGTGTATAGAAGAATTCCACAGTCGGTCCGAAGAGGTGTTTTCCTATTTAGTAAGGGGTATAGTACAGCTAATCGAGTATATCCCTCGTTGAGCTTTTTGTTGATGTGTGTACTCCATGTTAGTCTGGTGTCGAAGTGTAAACCAAGATATTTAACGCTTGTGTTTTTGTCCATCCATGGGATTTCAGAACCGTTCACTTTGATGTTAGGGATCTCATCTGGGATGCGTTTTAGTGTGAAAATTTTGTTGCTACATTTCGAGGAGTTAATTGTTATTCCCCATTTTATGAACCATTTAGTTAGAATGTTCATTGAGCGTTGAAGACGTTCCACAATTTCTGTGATACTAACACTTTGTATTATTACCGCAGTATCATCTGCATAGGTAGCTATTTCACCAATGATTTGTTGAGGTAAATCATGTATGAAAATATTAAAAAGGGTAGGACCAAGTATACTCCCTTGGGGAACCCCTGCGTGGAGACTTTTAGTAGAGGATATAGTGCCATTTATTTTAACCGCGAAAGTTCTGTTTTCCAAAAAGGAGAATAAAATTGCCTTGATGTAATTAGGAATATTTATGTGTAATAACTTGTACTTTAATCCGTCAATCCACACCTTGTCAAAGGCTTTAGTTATGTCTAGGAAAGCTATGGCAGTGAATTGTTTCTGCTCATAACCCCGTTCGATAATTTCAGAGATCCTTTGTAATTGGTGGGTGGTGGAGTGGTTCTTTCTGAACCCAAATTGTGTTGGAGGGATGATATTGTTGAAATCTAACGACATATTAAGCCTATGACTAATTGCTTTCTCCAGAAGCTTTGAAATTGTAGGAAGCAGACTGATCGGACGATAGTTATTGTGGTCTTTTGCATTCTTCCCTTGTTTGGGAAACATTAAAATATGTGCATGTTTCCACTTTTCGGGGAAGTGTCCTATTCTTAAGCAAGCGTTGAACAGGGTAGTTAGGTATGAGATTGCTTTCTTGGTTAGTTTTTTGATGATCACATTTGGAATGAGGTCATGACCAGGGGCTTTCTTTAAGGACAAGGAGGTTATGTAGGTAACAAGTTCTTCGGTTGTAACTGGGAAATCAAAGTCGTTAGTTGATGGAAGATGGGTTTCATTGTGGAGTATGATCATATTGGAGAATTGTCTATTGTTGTCAGCAATGGTTGGTGTAAATGTTGTATTTAGTTTTTCCACGAATAGATTACTTTTCTCCTCATCCGTATTATATTGTTCGTTGTCGACTGTGAGAGTTGGTATAATTGTGTGTTGTCTAGTAATGCGCCGAGTCGCTTTCCACATCCCTGGATCGTTGGGTTCGAGAGTTTCAATATATCGTCTGTAACTGGTTATTCTGTGATTGTCCAGTTCTCTTCGAATTCGATGGGAGATATTGTTAAGCAGATTTTTTACATGAGGAGCTCTGGTTATTT